>APFE030409926.1:68691-79978 GCA_000404065.3 Pinus taeda | reverse complement strand
ACCTGGGATCATAATGCATTAGTCACGTAGATAAAGAGTCTAACCTTCTTCCTACAAACAACATGAATAAACTAAGAAATGCATGCATAAGCAAATAAAAATGAATGGTTTGAGCAAGTAAAATAGGCCAAAATGAGCCCAAATTGTACCAAAATTGGGGCTCATCAGCATCTTTCTCCATCTCCTTAATCATCATCTTGTCATGGTATGACAGAGTACCTGCATCTACAATTCACTCATGACAAGGTGACATCAGTCTGATAAACCCCTACTCTAATATGTTGAATGATCATCTACTGATTAAGACAAAACTAGGTGATAGGCTAAGGGAGAGGCTCAGTAACTGCATAATTGCATAGCTCAAGCAGTCAAGGGTTAGGATTTAGCCTTGAGATTGTGAAATGTTTAGTTTAGGCTAGACTGAGGAATAATATTGTGCAGTTTGGGAGCTCAGTGAGCCAAGCTTAGGGGTTGAGCAATGATTTAGTCATCTATGCAATTCTAGAAGGAAGATGAGGTTGGGTGATTGAGAAATTATGCATTTCAAGAGCTCAAGGTTGAGGCCTGAGCCTTGAGACTATGCAACGACAAGTTCTAACTGGGTAGGAGAGAGAGATTGCGCAATTTTGGAGGTCATAGGTTGAGCTTGAGCACTATGATTGGGCAGTGTGCAATACTGGAAGGAAGATACTATGAATTATGTAGTGCCAAGGGATAATGGTGTTGCTTGGGCCTGAGACTATGCAATGCGCAATTCAAGCTGGGCAAGATGAGGCTGAGTGGCCTAGATGGGGAGTTTTCCCAATTAAACTAACTGTTGGATCAATGAGATAAAGATGAGCAAGAGCGAGACTTTGAGCATGATCACACACTTAGATCACTTAATGATAGAACAAGGAACACTCAAAACATATGAACACATAAATTCTTCAATGCAACAACTTTGCGATGGTTCCTACCAAGTGCAACACAAAAGATACACTTTGTGACGAAAGTGGTGACACTTGTGCAACAATGATTGAAACTTTGGAAATGAGTATGATACATGTCTTCATGATAGTAACAACTCATGATCACAAATATTTCCCCTTGAAACAAGCCAAAATTCCACTTTAGGCAATAAGCGAAAGTTCCCACACCCAAAGATGACACTTGTGAAATGTGAACGACAATGAATGCAACACATGTCAGAGCGAAGCTAACATGAAAATGACACTAATTAGAGTGAAGGTAAGCAAAAGAGACAGTAAAAGTCATGAAAATGACACTTGCGAAAGTGAGGCTACACATAAGTGACAATTTGCAAAACTCACTGAAATAGAAGTATAAACACAACTAGAAGTGAGAAACTATCAATGTCAGTGTGCACTAACTATCGACATTGACTGAACATAGTGCATGCACTACCTTGATGGACTATGCTAGGATTATTCAAGCTTGTGCATAGGAGTGTGCACACAAATTCATTGTGGATTGAGCATGTTCGAGCAGGAGATTGCGACACTTACGATCCAAAAAACAGCTCAAAAACTTAACAGAGCTAGACGTGACTATGGAAAGGTCAATTGCATGATCCATGGTAGGCTATAAAATTAAAGTATAGGAAAAAGTTTGGAGGGTGTTTGCTGCAGTGACAACAAGAGGTTTGACCCATATTGAATTATTATATTTTCTATCATCCATGTTAATGATTTTAGAGTGGAAAAAAGTGGAAGAATTAGCTCACAATACCATTTTAATCGACGAGATACAATTTGGCAGATTAGCGTTTGAACCTTTCGTAGCATTTTGAGGCATCCAACAACATTGGGGGGGGAGGGTGGTGGGGGGGGGGGGGGGGGGGTGTAAAATTTTTTTTTCTTTAGTGAAAACTCCTATTTTACCCTATTATGATTACAAATACATTTAAAATGACATGAATCACCTCAATAAGAGTTTGTATGCAAAATTTATGTCACTCTGAAGTTGACCTTCCTATTTTGACCACCAAAATTTGAGTGGATGCCACATAAACCCCCATTACTCATGGAAAAAGGTATATCCATGTGATCATGATGAATAAGATGTTAAAAGAGTTAATATTGTAACTATAGTAAAGAGTTGAAGGAGTTAAAACTAAACCGCTAGTAGGCTATCAAGCTTTGTTATAATCAAGCCACTAGGAGGAAAAGGGATTCCATTCTTATGAAGTGCATTAAGTTCCATAAATGAGTAGAATATCCGAAAGGGATAAGTAAAGATCGAACAAAGAGGATTTATGCAGTGTAGTAGCCCATGGGCCACAAGCCTCATTTCTATGTACTCGTAGCCATTTTCTATTATGAGAAAGAGAGTCGAGTGACCTTACCTTCCAGCTAGGTTTTCTCCTAAAAGGGTTTCCTAGGATATTGATGGGCCTCCAAATTAGACATAAAATAAGGCCCATCTGACCATCCTTCAACACATTAAACCTCTCGTTTTTCATTAGATAATGTATTTTTAACTTTAATATGTTCATTAGGAAGGTTTATTGATAATTGCATATTTGTGCCTAATATTATTTATTTTTGTGGAATATTGTGAGAATATTGGGCAGATTATGAAGATTTGGAGGAGGAGACAATTTAGGGACTTTCTCCCTACTATAAGAGGATAAGTATTACATAATAAATTAAGAAAATATTATGAAATATTGCACAGATCTTGGAGCTTCAATGATTGAGAAAATCTATGAATGTGTTCCCTGTCATTTAATGTAGATTCCTAGTATTGGGAACCATATCCACTATTTGAGGGATTTTGGTGGGGAAAGGTCCCTCCTTTCATGGGTAATGCTTCCTAATAATTTTTTATAAATACCAATCAAATTTTCCTCTAGGGGTTGATTTTTATTAGTCTTCTTGTGGAGAGAACTCGTATTTTTTGCAGCTCCACTTTCATTTCTTGCAGGGATGCAATTGTATTTATGGAAATAATGAAGATTGGTGCCATGTTCAGCTTATTAATCTTGGTCTCCTTTCATAGGACTTTGAGTTTCCTAGGGATCGGTCATCTTAGGAGCCTCAGATCCCTTTTGTATTATCTACTTTTCTTCTTTTCACTCCTTCAAATGCAATTTTTTTTTTTGTATTTAGTATTAATGATTTCTTGTTGTAGGATTGGATTAAGTGGTTGAAGTAAGTTATTTTGCAAGATCACAAGTATCATTTCATCATTGTAACATATTTTGAAGTTCATAGTAATCACTGAGCTACTTGGATTAGTTTGTTTATCCAAAATCTAGATTTTTGGCAGTCCCTTGTGGAAAATAACATAACTTTCTGCTATTTTCTAGAACATGATAACGAGCTTCAATTGAGTTGATTCCACTTGCATTAGATCAAAAAAACATTTTAGTAATAAAAAAAACTACCCCATTGCATTTTCACTTGATTATCTTAGGTATTTGATAGCTTTACTACCTCACTAGTTCTCAAATTTCTAGATTTTAGACTAGTAATTTTCTGCTATTATTTAGCATGGGTTTATAGAGGTCTTTTTGAGTGATTCCACTTGGAATGGGGAACTAATACATCCTATTAAATAGCAAAATTTTTCCCATCCAATTTGGATTTGATTGTCTTGATCATTCAATGAATTATAACTTCCTGTAGTAAATATGTAGCATCCTGTAGTTTCCTTTAGTACTCTCCAGCATGTATATACTTGCCCAAATTTGCTCAAAAAATTGGTTTTGGTCCCTTAGGGTTGAATCATGACCCCTAGGATATAAATCAATGGTTGAGGAAGAATAAACATGAATTAAGACATGCCTTTTCACAATGTAGATTAGGCCTATTTTTTGAATTCATGCTCTTAGGATTTCAATTATAATTTGTTGTTCTTGCCTAGGATTAATTTCTTTTCCAAAGTCAAATTTCCATTTATGAAGTTATTTTAGGATTTTATTTCCTTACATTCACTCCATTACCACATGACAGTGAAGGAATGACACAATGTATGTTGCACATATAGTATCAATACCTCTGAAGTTTGTACAAACACCGTGTTGATTATTAAAGTCGATAGACTTAGGAGTTGCAACATTCTTTTTGCAATATCGAGGCTCATCACCTTTTGGTGCTGTTTTCGGGGAGGTGTCAAAGCATGTATTGTTTTCTTCCCTAGTTGATTCATTTCTTTTACTTTCTACAAAAAATAAAAAAAAAAAAAAAAAAAAAAAAAAAAAAAAAAATAAAAAATAAAAATAAAAATTTGCATTAGGCATATTTCATTTCAAAAACAGAAAATTGCATTGCATTAGCATTCTTATTATAAAAAAAAAGTACTTCTCCAACAACAAAAATAACCCATTTGATCAAGTCGTGTAGTAAGAGATGCATCACCATCCAATTTTGTAGGTAGAAGAAGAAGAGATGGCAGAGAAGATATAATAAATTGATAGAGATGATGACAAGGAAGAATATCCTCTTGGATTTCCCATTCAAGACACTGACATCAATGTTCATATGAAGAACATCCCTCCATATTTTCTTCCAAACTTTCATGCTATGAGGTCGAAGGATCCAGAAACCTTTCTCTTTGAGTTTGAAATTGTTTGTAGATCGTATAGTTACTTATTAAACACTCAAAAATTGAGATTCTTTCCTACAGCATTGAAGGATAAAGCTCTTCAATGGTTCATGAGTTTAGGGACTAATTCAATAAGATCATGGAATGGTATGCAAAAGATATTTCTTGAAAAATATAAATATCATGATCTTAAAGAAGAAATCTTTAGAATGAATCAAAAAGAAGATGAAATGTTAGGATATTCCTACACATAGGAAATATTTAAGTATAAGTTGGTCTAGTGTAGAGTTAGGTAAAATGTGTTTATTTACTATGTACTTTTGTAACTTACAATCTAATGGTCACGATATGTTCTAGACATGAAGTGATCCGATGATTTATTATCTCCTCTGTATTACTGAAACTTGATCCATGGCTTAACACCCGATTGACCCATGATCTCTATTTAAAGAGCATGGAGGTTCATTTCTAGGGTGACTGTTCATGAGAGAAGCTTATGTAAATTTTCTTTCTTTTTACATTAATGAATTGCCTGAAGTGGCCGTGTTGGCTTAGGTTGTGGATTATTTCCCTCTTTGAGGGTTTTAACCACGTCAAAAATATTGATGTATCGATTTGTGATCTATTTGTGAGTGGTGTCCTTTGGTGTTCTATCTGAGGAACTTACCCTGTAAATTCCTACATGGTATCAGAGTTATTTGAGGGTTGTGTTGTAACATATTTTGACACACTAAAAATAAAAAAATTTCAGTGTGAAATTGCCTTTTCTTCTGAGTTAAATACTGAGGGCATATATAAATTTTATGCTTTTGGATGATTTTTTTTATATATAATTTTAATTTTTAAAAAATTATTTTTAATAAAAAATATTAAAGTTTATATTTTTTTATTAAAATGATTTATTTAAAACATTAATTTTATGTTTAAGTGGGCCAAGCCTTAGTTTTTGACCCCACCAAATCCCGTTCCATTTAATTACTAGGACCCACAGTTGTCACCTCCACCTTTGAAATCATGACCCCACCACCATTTCCACTCATGTGTTAAACACCCTTCACCTCGCCTCTCATCCTGCACATGCTTCCATAATCTAATGGCCCACGGCCCTTTTCGGCTCTCATTCATCATCCAAACTTTATCGGCAGGAGGGGGGCTGGTGTCCGAAAAAGGCAGTTTCTCAAACTGCCATCATAAACAACCTTTTCCACATTTTAGTGTTTCAGGACTTAAAATCCTGAAACCATTTACCGCCTTGACTTACTCCTAAACACAGTTTACATCTATTCCATTACCGCTAGTACTATGTCATTGTCCACCTCCACTCTCCTATCTGTCACGTTCATTCCACTTCATCCGCCACATCATCCAACAAAACTTCACCATGTCAGTTGCCCATTGTGGCATAATGCTCCTGTTCCATTGCCCGTCTCATGGTCATTGAAGCTATGTTTTTCCTATACACCTCATTGATTTAGAACATGGTTTCCAAACCCATGAGAATGTATTTTCTGAAGTTGAAAGAGGTTTTTTCTACCAATATCCTTATTAACAAAAATCTCTCCCATTTTTGTAACAACTCTTATGGTTTGGGAGATTTTAAAGAAAATTTGAAGACATATGTTCTCGGATTTTTCCTGTTTAGTCATATTTTTGTATAATAGATTGTGGCCAATAAATGATGATTCTTGAGAAACTGAAGGAGATTTATGTTCCTAAGATTCTAAAGTAAAATAACCTACTTCAAAGTTTACACAACTATTACATAATCAGAGATAAAAGTACATCTTCACAACATATTTTTCGGATTGTGTAAATTCCTTTTTAGACATCGTTTTGCAGAAAGTATTGTGAACAACTGGAGCTAAATTTGGGGAAACTGAGTGAGTTTTATATCAAGAACATATTCATCTACAATAACCTCTCTTAAGCTTTACAGAACTATCTCGGCTGTAGATATACAAAGGTATGACTGGACCCTATTCTGCAGGATTTCGAGAGGAAAATGCTCAAAAACAGTTAGTGACTTGGAGGCCACCTCATCAATATGAGTTGTAAACAAATTCAAATTGCTCTTCTTAGCAATAGAAATCCTCAAGGATAGTACCAGAACTCTTCAAATAGTTTTAGTTACCTTTACTTGTGTTCTATCTTTGTAATACATTTTTCATATATTTGTAGTAGCACTTGATATTTTTATCAAGATATTTTGTAATAAATTGTATAAATACTTCATCAATTGAAGTAATAAGTTTGGGCTTCTGATGCCAAGACTCTTCACTCTGTAATAAAGCTCATGTTGTAGTATTTCTAATGAAAGCCTTAAGGCTCTATTTTTGACAGAATTTTGTGTTTCGAGTATGTTTTTCCAGTTTTTCATATCTTATTTCTACACATGATAAAAGTGTTTAAGGTATGCAAAATCATTATCTTTAGAAAGAGATTTGTTTATTGGACTATTTTTTCATCATAACTCCTCTTTAACTAGTTTTTGTTTTTTTCTTTCTGACAACCATTACAAGAGATTAGCTTATTAGGTTATTTGTTTGAAATAGCTCTTCTTAGAATTGGCTTCAGTCTGGCCATTTTATTTCCCTTTAAATCTGTTTTGTTGGGCTGTAGAAATCTTCAACATGCATCCAAATCTTCATAGTGGTCAAGTAATCAGTCTGGCTACTTAATTATTAGGAATCTCCTTACATTCTTCTACCAAATTCTTATACAAATCAAGTCATTCTGTCAGGCTGGAAGCTGACACTTTCAAAAGGAACCATGTGAGAGAGCCTTTAAATCATGAGTAAGAATTGTCATTGATCAACTACCACCCCCATTAAAACCATAAATCTGGCCATTGTACTTCAAAGGTTGTTGTTTAGTGACATGTGAACAACGTTAAACAAAGCCTCGTAACACTGAGGGAACCCCTCTGGTTCAAGGGCCAACTTGAGCCTAAAGGCTGGTTGAGTTGGTTTCCTGACATAGTTTTTGCAATCAAGGACTGACTATGTGAAACAGGTACAACATTTGGCTTCGCTACTGGGGAGGCAAAGTAAAAAAATTTCTCCGGGGAATGATAAAGTTTAGAACTATTTCTTGCTAGTGAACAAGGAATAGGAATTTGTATTGGTTGCATTATTTTCACCTAGGGACACCACTTTGTCGAATGGCAATTCCATTGGATTACCGATCCCACTCTTGTTTTGAAATTTTAGTTGCCTTCACTGCTATGCGAGGTTTGTTGATACTTGAAGTAAGTAGTATATGTATCTCCCTTTCAGCCTTGATCAGAAATCTAAAATGTCTACAGAGGATGCAGCTTCTAAAGGACACATGTGAGTATAGGTTTTCCATTGGATTTTATGTACATATTGTATATATTCTTCAAATTTTCAGGTGCTAGCAACATGGTTTATCCATAAATCCACTCCGCACTTGGTTACATTGGAAAGCAGATTACACCTAACAGTGTAAAGTTTTTTCAGTTCAATTAGATAGAGGTATGAGATTGATTAGCTACTTTCAGATTCAATATGCAATATATCTACAATTGTTTCAGTTATATTGCAAGATTGCAGTATTAAGTTTGGTTTGGTTGAGTGCAATGACTTACAAGGGATTAATTAATTAACTCCATAGCCCATGAATTAGGCACTCTTGTGCTTATTTCCACTTATGGTTTCAATAGTTTCACTTCAGCAGTTCTCAATCTAGAATTTTTAGTTTTCAGTATGAAAGAGTATCTAGATTAGTGCTGGCATATGGTTGCATTTCACAGTTGTAGGTTGCAATCTACACTAGCAGGCTATTTAAATGACAAGGTTGATCCAGGAGAGTTGATTATGGAAGATGATGGTTGATGATTAGGTTTACAGTATGACTCCATGCCCAACGCTAAAGGCAACTGATATTCTTGTTCTCTGCATCCCATAGGGGGAAGCAGTCCCCATTAGAGTCGATGTTGTAACATATCTTGACACACTGAAAATTAGAGAGTTTTAGTGTGAAATTGTCTTTTAATCTGAGTTAAATATTGAGGGAAAATATAAATTTTATGCTTTCATATGATTTTTTTATATATAATTTTAATTTTTACAAAAATTATTTTTAATAAAAATATATAAGTTTATATTTTTTTATTAAAACGATTTATTTAAAACATTAATTTTATGTTTAAGTGGGCCAAGCCTGAGTTGTCGACCCCACCAAATACCATTCCATTTAATTATTGGGACCCACAGTTGTCACCTTCGCCTTCGAAATCATGACCCCACCACCATTTCCGCTCATGTGTTAAACACTCATCACCTCGCCTCTCATCCCGCACACCCTTCCATCATTTGATGGTCCACGGTGTTGGAAATAATACTGAGAGGAGGGGGTGAATCAGTATTATCAAATTCTTCTTAATATACCTTCCAAATTTATACTTTAATTTATTCTTCAGATATTGATCATTAATTTGTATGTTAGTGCCATATAATAATAAACAAGAACAAGAAAAATAGATAGGCACACCAAAGAACACCAGATATAAGGTGGAAACCCAATGTGGGTGAAAACCACCTGTTGCAATATGTCCCTATCTTCTTTCAACTAGAAACTTCTTTTACAAGGATTTTGTACTAGTGCAGTCATTTACTAGTATGCAGGCTGCAACCTACAGAGAGCTACAACTCTCTCTCGTTTTCCAGTCTCTCCTGGAAGGGAGCAACAACCCCCTTAGCTCTTTTACTTCTTTAAGGACCACGTTTCATTAATTTTCAGACTGGATCCAAGAAGATTGAATAATCATTAAGTACATGCAAATCACCCAATCTCCTTATACAATCAACCAATGAATCACCCAACTCTTCAGAATGCTGTAAACAGAAAAGTAATACCAGAAATCTAAACCCATAACTCTGCAGCAATAGATAAAAGACAGCCAACAAATGTTTCAAGATAATTCTGCAACTTCACCAAGAGGGGCCTGCAAATATCCACATTGGTCGGTCTTCTACTCTGCGTATCTCTGCATCACTCGTTCATCTATCCTGCGTACTTCAGTTCATATCCGCACCTGCATTATCTGTCTGACAGCGTAGCTCCGCACTGTGCCTTCTTCTGCCTGCGTACCTCGCATTGTGCCTTCTGCTGCGCTGCGTACCCCCGCATTGTGCTTTCTCCTGAGCTGCATACCTCGCACTGCACCTTCTACTGCGCTGCGTACCCCCACACTGCCTTTCTCCTGTGCTGCGTACCCCCACACTTACGCCGTGGATCACCTGCGAACTTTTGATTAGGGCCAAATTAACAGTCCTCCAATGTGCCATAGTCATTCAAATCCACAGATCTGTTCATGCGCCCGAGAGATCACGACTTATCAATAGATTCGCCTTAAGCTTTCTCTTTAATTTAGATCTCGCTTTTAAAATTAATCACCCAAAATTTCAGATCTTAAGATATTCAAATTTCACAAGTACCTAGCCAAGTGATCTCCTTTCCTTTTTATAGGCAAGCTTTTACTCAAACCATGGTCCAAAACCATAGGTATTCAATACTAGGAACCCAATACCTTGGATCAATACTTTTAGATGCAAAACCACAGATCAAAACCATAGGATCAATTATGTTGGGCTAAATACCATGGACCATTCATAAAGATTCCCACATGCACGCGCTTTTCTACATTGGAGTGAGTGGAACTAAGGTTTGCACCTACTGAACGGAGAACCTACGTGTATGTCCGCACTTCTTGGTCGGCGTACCTGTGGGTCCCAACTTCTCTTAGGATCACTTGTGGGTATCTCATTTTCCATGATTTTGAGTGCCTGAACTGAGATCTGCCACTTGAGTGAGTTGCCATCAAGTACAACACCTGTACCATAGTGCCAAACCAGAATCATAATGCCAACAATCTCCCCCTTTGGACTTGATGGCAACCTCAAGATCCTCGACGTCATTCTCCCCCTTTGACATCAAGGGCAAAGGGTTATGCTCCCCCTGAGACCATGCTTAGGCCATTGCTCTGCTGATCATGCTCCCCCTGATAAACCAGATCTGCAAAAAGGAAAGAACTATCTGCACGAAGAACCACAATCCACCAAACACCATAAATTACCATGAAAGATATAGAGACATATTGCAGCAATATTCAGATCATCATCCATGATCTCCTTCTGTGATTCCTCCAAGAGATTCTATCATAATGCCAAAAATGCATTATATGCTCCCCCTGAACCTGTGCCAATCGATCTTCGACCAATCCGCAACCCAGCAAATGTATACCTGAAACAATCTCTGAAACAGATGAGATTCAACAACAAGATGATGCATCAACAACCCCCAGCTTTTGCCTAAGGTATTCAAAGGTCTCCCTAGGCAATGGTTTGGTGAGTATATCAGCAACTTGTTCCTTAGAAGGAACATACTCCAACTTGACCTTTTGTTCAAGCACTTGTTCCCTAAGAAAGTGATACTTGATTGGTATGTGCTTGGTCTTTGAATGCATCACTGGGTTTTTTAAAATGCTGAATTGCACTTGTATTATCACATAAGATGGAGATAGGTGGTGTACAAGTGATCTGAAAATCCTGTAAGGTTTGCATCATCCAAAGGAGTTGAGTGCAACAAGATGCAGCTGCCACATATTCCACTTCAGCTATAGATAAGGCAATCGAACTCTGTTTCTTGTTGAACCAAGATACTAATCTGGAACCCATAAAGAATGCACCACCGCTTGTGCTCTTTCTGTCATCCA
>APFE030409926.1:0-67534 GCA_000404065.3 Pinus taeda | reverse complement strand
TTTAAGACCATAGAGAGCCTTTTTCAATCTGCATACAAGATTTGGATCATTCCCAAGAATGAAACCATCTGGCTGCTCAATGTATACTTCTTCTTCTAAATCTCCATTCAGAAAGGTTGATTTCACCTCCATTTGAAATACTTTGAATTTCTGAAAGCTTGAGAGAGCAAGGAACATTCGGATGGCCTCAAGTCTAGCAATGGGAGAAAAAGTTTCTTCAAAGTTTATTCCTTCTTGTTGAGCATATCCTTTACAAACAAGTCTGGCCTTGTTTCTAATTACTTCCCCATTTTCATTCAACTTATTTTTGAAGACCCATTTTGTCCCTATGACATTCTTATCTTTTGGTCTAGGTACCAACTCCCAAGTGTTGTTCTTTTCGATCTACTCAAGTTCTTTATCCATTGCCTTGACCCAGCATTCGTCTTTGCATGCCTCTCTTACATCTTGTGGTTCAGTGGAAGAGAGCAATGCCAAGTAGCTTGAGGCTTCTGCAATTGTTCCTCTAGTTTATACACCTACTTCTTTCTGCCCCAAAATATGAGATTCTGGATGATTCTTATGAACATACCTAGATGGAGTCTTCTCTTCTATCCTTATCTGCTCCTTTGGTTCTTCTTGAGGTTCTTCTTCTTCTTCATCATTCTGTCTTTTAGGGTAGTCTTCATTTTCTTTGATATCTTCATGATTTACTTGCCTAGGAATGTATCCCTTCTCATCAACCACTACATCAATGCTGTTTTTTATTGTAGCACTTGTATGCTTTGCTGTGTGGAGAATAACCAAGAAGAATGCCTTCATCTGCTCTAGGTTCAAGTTTGCCAAGTTTCTCATCAGTATTCTTAATATAGCACTTGCTCCCAAATATTTTGAAATGTTTTACTGAAGGGGTCTCACCATACCATAGCTCATGAGGAGTTTGAGTTTTGTTCACTCGTACATTTGTTTTGTTGAAAATAACAACCGCAGCATATGCAGCTTCACCCCAGAAAGTTGCGGGAGTTCCAGACTCATCAAGCATAGCACGAGCCATTTGTTGGACTATTCTGTTCATTCTTTCCACTACTCTGTTTTGCTGAGGAGTTCTAGCTGTAGAGAATTCCCTTCTTATCCCATGTTCTTCACAAAAATCCAAAAATTCTTTTGAGGTAAACTCTCCACCTCTGTCAGACCTGAGGCTCTTAATTTTGCAACCTAATTCATTTTCAACGAAGGCTTTGAAAGGTTTGAATTTTTCGAATGCTTCATCTTTGTGCTTCATAAGACCTAACCAAACAAACCTGGAGAAATCATCAATGAATTGTATCAAGTATTCTTCTCCTCGAGGTGTCCTTTTCCTAAAAGGACCACAAACATCTGTATGGACTAGCTCAAGAGGCATGCTAGCTGATCCTTCCTTTTCCGGAAAGTTAGTTCTGGTTTGCTTTCCAAACTGACATGATTTGCATATGGTGTTATCTGGAATTTTGATATCTGGACGACCACGAACAGCCTGGTATTTGCATGCTTTCCTTATTTGTGAAAAGCTTAGATGCCCCAACCTCCGGTTCCATAACCAATGTTCATCATCCTTGCTTAGATAGCATTGTTGTTGTCCTTCTTCAAATATGTATAGATTATTTGGAGTTCTTCTACCTTTGATCAGTATTTCACCTGTATCAAGATCACGAACCTACACTCATCTGATCGATACTCAATAAGATTTATGCTTCAAGCCATTTCAACATACAAAACATTTTCTAGCTTTGACCTTTTCTTTCAACTGAGCAGTGCCTTTTCCTTTTATGGCTGTCGGAGTATCATTTCCAAAAGAAACTTTCTTTCCCTTTTCTAAAGCAGTATATGATTCAAGTTTTTCTTTATCACCTGTCATATGCTTCGAACATCCGCTGTCGATGTACCATTTATTTTCCTGTCCTTCTGCATATAAAGCTATCCCACATCTTTCTGGTTGCGGTTCCTTCCTTCTCTATGTTCTGGCACTTGAGGTTTGTTCCTTCCAAAACCTGCTCCTGCATTCAGAATCTTCATGACCAAAATTATTACAAATAGAACATTCAAAGTCACTTTCAAGGGTGGAAAAGTTGTTATAGGTCCTCTTCGTGATTCAAGGCATACTTCTTTGTTTTTGATCTTCTTTAGTCATGATTGTCTTATAGGCAACACATTGAGTTGCTTTGTGACCAAAGTTATGGCAAGAGAAACATTGGCCATTGAAGAAATTCCTGCGACTATCATCCATCTGATTGTAGTTTCTATTGACATCCATTCTTGAAGAAAATTGGGAAGATTTTACCTGAGGTTGGTTGTAGCTTTTGTTTGTCCTTAAGGTAGCTTGCCCCCGATTTTCTTGATAGTCTTTGTTCGTTCTTGATGAAGACTGTCAGTGATTTACTTGATGATTTCTAATAGGCTTTTGCTCACTCCTTCTTGCTGCATCAAGATAACTTTTGGAGGCGGAATCTTGAGATGTTTCACCATTATACCCCAGACCTATCTTGATTAGAGGGGAACACTGCACATTGATAATATCATCCAGAGTTTCAGATCCTTTAACAAATTTAAGATTAAGGGCCTTTGTTTTCTCAATTTCTTTTCTAAGGCCAACAATTTCACATTCTAACTTCTCAAGAAATTTTTCTTTTTCATCAAGTTGAAATTGCAGAGTATCAATGATCACATTCTTTTCTTCTAAACATGTTTTGAGTCTAGAAATCTATTCATAAAAACCATCCACATCTGTAGCATCCATGTAATTATCATCTTCAAAGGCCATTAAAAGTTTATAGTGATTACCTCATTCATCTTCATGAGTGTAATAGCTTTTCTTATTCGCATTCTGTTTCTTGTTCCATCTAACAGGCTCCTTCCCCTTGTCAATCATATCCTTATGAGGATGTTTGGCAGCATAGTGACCTACTCTTCCACAAGCAAAACATTTTAAAGGTAACTTACCTCTGAATCTTCCAGTACCGTGTTGAAGATTTCTGACAAAATTTGATTCTTCTTCTTCTTCTGACACGTGTCCTGACTCATAGTATTCTCCTTTGCCTGAAGCCTTGAAGGCAGCTACTCTCCTGTTTGATGGACCTCCTTTCCTCATTTCATAAGCAGTTAGAATTTCATGTCGCTGTGACATTTTAAGGTTTTGTAGATTCTCCTTTTCTTCTATAGCAGAAACTTTAGATTCAAATCTAGAGGACAAAGATCTTAGAACTTTTTCAACCACAATAGCCTCTTTTATTTCTTCACCCAAATTTTTCATACAATTAACAATCTCATCTACATGAAGAAAATAATTAGCCACACTTTCATCATTATACATCTTGAGATTTTCATACTGAATCTTGAGGGTTTGAAGTTTTGCTCGTTTTACCTGATCATCTCCTTCATAGCTCAGAACAATCTTGTCCCATATCTCCTTTGCGGATTTAAAATGCATTACCTTAACAAATTCTGATTGAGATAGGCATCCTAATAGAGTATTGACCGCCTTTGCATTTGTTTCATATTTCTTCTTCTCAGCCGAATCTGTAGGAGTTGCTGATGTAAAAGTATACCCTGTATCTATGATATCCCAGACTTCTGTACCAGGAGATTGAAGATAGGCAGTAACTCTTACCTTCCAATAAACAAAGTTTGTCCCATCAAAAATCGGTGGCCTGATTGATGCTTCCCTCTCGTAGTTGCTCATGATGAAAGATCTTTCTTCAAGCGATCAAGCTTCTTCTGAAGAACCTGCTCCGATACCAATTGTTGGAAATAATACTGAGAGGGGGGGGGGTGAATCAATATTATCAAATTATTCTCAATATACCTTCCAGATTTATACTTTAATTTATTCTTTAGATATTGATCATTAATTTGTATGTCAGTGCCATATAATAATAAACAAGAACAAGAAAAATAGATAGGCACACCAAAGAACACCAGATATAAGGTGGAAACCCAATGTGGGTGAAAACCACCTGCTGCAATATCTCTATCTTCTTTCAATTAGAAACTTCTTTTACAAGGATTTTGTACTGGTGCAGTCCTTTAGCAATACGCAGGCTGCAACCTGCAGAGAGCTACAACTCTCTCTCATTTTCCAGTCTCTCCTGGAAGGGAGCAACAACCCCCTTAGCTCTTTTAATTCTTTAAGGACCATGTTTCATTAATTTTCAGACTAGATCCAAGAAGATTGAATAATCATAAAGTACATGCAAATCACCCAATCTCCTTATACAATCAACCAATGAATCACCCAACTCTTCAGAATGCTGTAAACATAAAAATAATACCAGAAATCTAAACCCAGAACTCTGCAGCAATAGATATTAGACAGCCAACAAATGTTTCAAGATAAGTCCACAACTTCACCAAGAGGGGCCTACGAATATCCGCACTGGTCGGTCTTCACTCTGTGTATCTCTGCATCACTCGTTCATCTGTACTGCGTACTTCAGTTTAGATCTGCACCTGCACTATCTGCTTGACAGTGTACCTCCACACTGTGCCTTCTTCTGCGTTGCGTACCTCACACTGCGCCTTCTGCTGCGCTACGTACCCCTGCACTATGCTTTCTCTTGAGCTGCATACCTCGCACTACACCTTCTGCTGCGCTGCATACCCCCGCACTGCACTTTCTCCTGCGCTGCGTACCCCCGCACTTACGTCGTGGATCGCTTGCGAACTTCTGATTAGGGCCAAATTAACAGTCCTCCAATGCGCCACAGTCAGTTAGATCCACAGATCTGTTCATGCACCTGAGAGATCACGACTTATCAATAGATTCGCCTTAAGTTTTCTCTTTGATTTAGATCTTGCTTTTAAAATTAATCACCCAAAATTTTAGATCTTAAGATATTGAAATTTCACAAGTACCTAGCCAAGTGATCTCCTTTCCTTTTTATAGGCAAGCCTTTACTCAAACCATGGTCCAAAACCATAGGTATTCAATACTAGGAACCCAATACCTTGGATCAATACTTTTAGATGCAAAACCACGGATCAAAACCATAGGATCAAATATTTTGGGCTAAATACCATCGACCATTCATAAAGATTCCCACGTGCATGCACTTTTCTGCATTGGAGTGAGTGGAACTAAGTTCTGCACCTACTGAACGGAGAACCTACGTGTATGTCCGCACTTCTTGGTCGGCGTACCTGTGGGTCTGCAACTTCTCTTAGGATCACCTGTGGGTATCTCATTTTCCATGATTTTGAGTGCCTGAACTGAGATCTCCCACTTGAGTGAGTTTCCATCAAGTACAACACCTGTACCATAGTGCCAAACCAGAATCATAATGTCAACACATGACACTTTTTGGCCCTATTTGTCGTTCGAACTTTATCGGGGGGGGGTCCAAAATAGGAAGTTTCCCAAATCGCCATCATAAACAACCTTTCCCACATTTTAGTGTTTCGGGACTTCAAATCCTGAAACCATTTACCGCCTTGACTTACTCCCGAACGCGATTTACATCTATTCCATTACCGTCGCTCCAATGTCATCGTCCACCTCTGCTCTCCTATCCATTGCGTTCATTCCATTTCATCCGCCACGTCATCCATCTACTACCCTTCATCCAATAAAACTTCACCATGTCAGTTTCCCATTGCGCCACAACACTCCCATTCCATTGCCTGTCTCATGGTCATTGAAACTATGTTTTTCCTATACAACTCATTGATTTAAAACATAGTTTCTGAAACCATGAGAATGTATTTTCGAAATGTTAGCTTCCTATACCAATAGGTTTCCTTTTTCATGATTGACTGGAGAAGTGCCAAATATGTTCATCCTTTTTCATGTTGCAAAGGTTCCATATTTTGAAGAAATTCACTATGCATAGGTGGTTGACTCTTGTCACAATTGATGAATACCCAGATAGTCTAATCCTAGCTAGATCATGTTTGAATTTACTTGTCTTAGACTAGAGGATAAAAGTCTGCACAAACAGTTTAAGCTTGGCAGACAAGTAGTTAGGCAGAGAAGCAAAGGGTCCTAACAGCTTAATCTGAGCCCTAGAAGAAATAAGGGTAGACATAGATAGAAGGGCAACTAAAAGAAAAGAGAAGAATAAGGGGTTGCTAGTTCAAGTGCACCCAATGAAAATGAAGAGAAAATGTTAGCTATACTAGGTTGGGTAGGCAGTTTTGATGGTATAGAAGCATGGTTTGTGGGCAATTTGCTCCTTGGGAACAAGTTGCCATCTCATAAAATCATAAGGAACCATGGCAAGGTGGCTACAAAACAAATGGAGCATGACTAATTCCCCTCCCCATTTTCCCAAGAAACACTTATTAACATTCCCCCCAAGGGAAATGAGATCTTCTCATTACCTTTAGACCACTTCATCCCATGGAAAAGCTAAGTGAAAATGTGTTTTCACCTAGGAAAAACAAGCCACATTTCTTGTGTAAAAAGTCTTTATTCCATTTTGCCAAAGTTTCCTAAACTTCACCACTTGTCATCCTTTCATTCCCCCTTGGCCTAAGTTTGCACTCTATAAAACTTAGCCTAAAACCATACAAACCCATCCCCCATAATCATATTAACCTACTAACCTTATTATATAACTCCTATGTACATTCCCCTCCCTTACTATGTATAAAAACACAAAAATCCCTAAAAAATCTACTACCCCGACCCTTGGCTAACAATAGCCATATTTTAACATTTTGCTAGGGAGTTATTGGTCCACCAGGGGCCAATAACAACCCTCCATGTGCCCATCGGGACCTATTTGGCCTCTGGCTAAAATAGCCAAAACCCGCATTTTTTCCCCAAAAAACCCACTTTTCCAAAGTCTGAAATACACCAGAAAACCTTACAAATCGCAAAAAATTAAAGCGGGTCTCCCGCCGCTAACCTTCCACCACCTCCATCACCTGCCAACCGGCCGATCGGAACTCCCAGATCCAATGATGGTTGGCGATTTCGGAAGCCCCAACTTGTCGAACGATAACATCCGACGGATGGGCAGTATTTCTGCCATACCAAGGATGCGTGTCAAGCGCCCGGTGTGTTTGGAGCCCCCTCCCCAGAAACCACTTCCTCCCAAAATCGGTAAGGGAAATACCACTTACCACCCGCCTGCCTCCCTGCTGATGTCATGCCCACCTCACCTAATGACGTCACCCGCCATGTCACTCGCCATGTCACCCACCACGTCATATGCCACGTCACCTGCCATGTCAGCATCTGTACCCAGCTACACGACAAAATGACATCATACTGACGTCATTCAAAAAAAGCGCCCCTAACCCACCAAAGTCAAATTTTCGGGTAAAAAGGGTGAAAACGTTTGTTTTTACCACTTACCTTAGTTTTTTCCAAGCGACCTGTGCATGCAAAATTACGTGCAAAACATTATTTTCGACCGTTCAAGTCCGCCAACCAACAAGTTTATTACACAGCTCGGCCCCTCGGCTCACCTGGTCACCTACAAATTGGCCATTCCGTCGAGAAAATAGGTATTTACGACAATTTTACCCCGACCCTATTTTTCATTACTTTTCTCTATAAAATTGGCCACAGAACCTATAAATTTGAAAAGAAGAACACTACGCTACTGCCCAAAAATCCCCCATAAGCCTCTGAGCTGCCAAATTCACCATAAATCCACACAGTGAGCTAGAACAGAGCTCGTTCGACCTTGTAAACTCTCCAAGAAACCCCCAAAGCTATCTTTTGCCCACAATTGTAGTCCATTGTGCCAAAAAAGCCCATAGCTCCTGTTTCTCCAGCTAACTTCAATCCACATAGCTAAATTGAATCCAACAAACCAATTCCAACGGTGAAAATCCTAGAGAAATCCACAGAGCCATCGTTCTACCCATTTTGCCTGCACAGAGTCCAAAGTTCCAATTTTAAAAATAGCAGGACTTAGCCATGGAAGGTCCAATGGCCTTAAACATCACTCCCCTCAACGCACCCCACAAAGAGTTGGAACATTTGCCCTTCGCTGATAGAGATTATCTAATCCAAGACCTAGTAGGCTACCAAAACCATCTTCAAGCAGTCTATGAGCTCAGAAATAGTTACTTAAATCAAGATGATGTTTATGGAATTTGGGAATCAAATCTACCCAGATACTACCTCCCCTCTGTGAATATATTCCCTGAGATCATTCACCTCTTTTGTGAGAACTATGAGCCAACAAACAGGGCAGTTAAGAGTCCATTTGGGACTACTCTTTTTTATTTCACTCCTGACTCTATAAATCAGATGCTGAACTTCAAACCAACCCACCTCCAGTTTCCTCTTCCCATGAAGTACTTGTTGGATGAAGGTCCCAAACTCTTCAGCTCAGAGATAACCAGAATTGCCAAAGTGTTCATGAGAGCAGATAGCCAACCTAAGGAGCCACCTCCTTTTCACTATGCTTGTTTCACTGAAATGGGTAGATTAGTGGTTGATATGATATCTTTATAATTTGGGGTTCAAGACAAGTGAGCATATTGATGAAACCATACTGGTTATGATGTCTATCTTTACCCATAGGGCAGCCCCTGCTATCAAATACAACTATGCCAAGTTTATTGCCAACAAGATACATGACCAATTTTTGAGGCTAGATAGGGAGGGAACCTTCAAATATTCTTCCTATATCTATCATCTATTTTTTATTATCAGCCAGATATCTTCCAATTCCCCATTAGAAAATTGGACCATAAAGGGGAAAGGAGGTCTGTGATTTTTTGGACCCCAATCTTTCATGATGTTCGCAGCTCTCCCTACTCTTATTGTGAGTTTGTTGATTTATTTGTATACCCAGGTCCCTTCTCTCTTGATGAGAACTCCTCCTCCCAGACTGACACATGATATGCAAAAAATACTACAGCTCTCCAAAAACTATTAAAATAGGTGACTGGTTACTTTTACCATAATCACACTATTCTGAGGATATATGGCTGTGAGCTATGCCCCTACAGGCTGCCCAGATATGTGCCAATGAGACTGTTTGCCCTGGAATATTTCAGGCAATTCATCAATTCAGATCTGAGTCACTTCCATAGCACAAAGAAAAAGGCCCGATTGAAACTCAGAGACCAGTTGGGCCCCTTTGTTATGAAAAGGAAAGAGGGATAGAAGGATGCTGATGAACTATTGGGTCAAACATTTAGACTCAAGAGAAGCTTTTGGTGGGTACCCTATGACCCATGTGGCTTTATCAATGCAAGAAGGGTAAAATATAGGCTGGCACCCTATGAACACTCCATCATCCCTGACATAGAAAAGTTTTCCAACCAAGATGATAGGGTGGAGGGCACATTAGTTGAAGATTTAACTGAGGAAGAAAAAATAGAACAAACCATGAAAGATTTGGAAAAAACTCTTGACTTCAATTATTTTGGGCAGGTGTCTTTCAAAAAGCCACAGAAAACCGGGGAAAGCTCATCAACTGCCACAACTGCGCAACAAGTTTCCCAGGAAAGGACTACACCAACAACAGGGACAACAAAGGGAAAGGAGTTGATAGTTGCAGAACAAGAAACCATGGAGGAACAACCTACTACCTCAAAGGAACACAGTCAAGGGAAATCCCCTTCACTACAGACACAAGCACTAGAGGTACCAGCACTACAGACTCCTCTTCCTGAGGAGAGACATAAGAAAAGGGATCGAGAAGAGACCACACCTACAAGTGGGTCAGCAGGGCAGCAAGAGGCCAAGAGGCAAAGGGTAGATCCTCCTGAAGAGGACATTGTGGAAGACATCACTGAAAGCACAAGAGGAGAGAGGACTGTTAGTGTCAGTCTTTCCAACCTTCCTCCAGTAATCAAAACTTCTCTTACAAAGTGATTTTGAAGTGTCAAGGTCAAATTTTGTCATTTCAGTGAGTCTTCAAGCAAAATTTGGTCACTAGGCATTAGGTCTAGGGTTTGCTCTCACTCTTTTCAAAGTTGCCCAAATGCCAATCTATGTCACTATTCAGCTGAGTCTATCATCATTCATAGGGTTTTCATTATCATCTCAGTGTCTAATGCGTCATTTTACACCTTGTTCATGCTTCAGTTGCGCCTAGGTAAGGCCATTTCCCTCTCCTAGGGTTTTGAAGGCAATTTCTCTTGGATGGTCAAATCATCGGCAAAACTTGTTTCCTGATGTTCATACACCTTCCCCTATCCTTAAAGTACCTTACCAAATGCTTTCCATCACTGAGATTCCCCAAATTCCTCATTTTCGCACAAACCCTAGTTTCTAGCTACAACCTGGCAATTTTCTAGGTTGGGCTTGTGTTTTGCCCTTTTGGACCCCTTCCACTCACTCGATCTCTGTGATTCCACTTTCCCCTACTTCCTAACATCCCTCCCTACTTCCAAAAATTTTCTTAAGAATTTAGAAGCCCCCTATCCCCTTCATTTCGCTTCATTTCGACAAAATTCCTTGTTTCACACATCCGGATAAGTTTCACTCAAATGGTGTTTCAGAGCAATAAAATATGAATTTGGGAAAAATGAGAGAGGTTTTTGTCCAAAACATGCAAAGTAAGAAAAACCTCCTTCACTTTTTGCACAGGTGTCATGGTGTTAGAGAAATGTCAAAATTACAATCGCTAGATCCAAGGAGGTTGCCAAGGCACTAAAACGACGGAAAAGGCCCAATCCACTCCAAATTTTGGCCAAAGCCTATTTGACTGAGCATGGTACTTGATTGGGGACTCCCAGCCCAAATTTCAAGAAATTTGGAGAAAATTTTGTCAATTGTGAATTTTTTGTGCCACACACAGGTTTTCACCACCAAGAGGTCGCGCACCGTGCGCGACCCTTTCGATTGGGAGGTCCATTTCAGGAAAGGTTTGCATTTTTGGATTTTTCATGCAAAAATACACTTGCTCAGTTAAGATCAAGAAATTTCACCAAGTTTTGAGCCTCCAGAAGGTCAAAAAACAAGAAAAAAATGACTTTTTGCCACCTTTTTGACACACAGGAAGCAGTCTTGGGAGATTGAAATTTTGGAGGGGCAAATAGACACAAAATTCAGAAATTCCACTTGTATTGGACGGTATACATCCATACCTTTCCAACAAGCCCACTTTTGCCTCATTTGGACACCTGGAAGTGCCTCAAAAGCTGCTCCAAAGGTGCGCGACCTCTTCAGAAACAGTGCGCGACCTCTTGGGCAATTTTCACAGAAATTGTGCCTACAGCTCAACAAAACGCAGTTTTGACTAGGTTTGACTTTTTGGAGTGAATTTTGATCCTCTTTGATGTAAATGATGTAATTTTATGATATTTTGACACTCATTTATCTCTTCTAGAAGATTCATTCATGAGATAGGCAAAAATTAATGAATGAATTGGTTTCCTAGCTTATAGAGGCAAGTTGTTTTGACTGCCTAGATTTTAGTGATCAGTTTGGAATTGGTTGAAACATCTCCTAGGATAGTGAGCTTGACCCCTAGAGGCAAGGAAAGATGTTAGCTTGCCTATATTATGTACTTTCTTAGTCATTTTCATGGTTGGACTCTTGAGGGAGAAAAGCTTCTATTGTATTACTCATTGTATCTCTGCAATTTTTGGCTAAGGAAGACCAGGGTTTTGCAGTCCTTTTTGGGATTCTTGTGGTTACATGTATTGATGGTGCGTTTCTCTATGTACCTGTAAGTGTGTTATGTGAATCATTTCCTTTCTTTTCCTTCTTCACATTAGGCAAATGAAGTGTTAAGGTAGAATTCATTGTTGTTATGCTCTGCCTTTAAGTTTGCTTAATATCAATGTTTTCCGCTGTTTAAGGAGAATTCAAGGTGATTGCTTGCTCTCCTTAGCTCCTCACCAGTCATTCTCATCCATCCAAATCTTTCAAAGGCATCAATACAGTCTCCTACCTCGCCCCAAAGAACCCCCTGCGAAAACTATGTCCAATCCCCGCACCCAAAATTGCCTTTCCCCAATTTTCCACCAAAACCCTAAGAATCCCAAATCAAACCTTTTTTATCAGTTTACTAGCCTAAAATCAGTGTTCTTTATTGGTTATCTCTGCCCGTTGAAGATCTTTGCCGAGATAGACTGGAGAGAGCCCTCTCCTACCCCGTAGGGCTAGCTACGAGGCTAAGTGGTTTGATGTTGCCTTGGAGTTTTCCTTTTTCAGCCTGAGGTGAAATTTCAAGCGCTAACAGGCTCTATATGACTTTTAACCTTCTATTATTTTTTAATTGCAGTGGCATATAAATGTTAAATATTTATGTTTAAAAACATTTACTTCTACACATCTCCCCCTATACCAGGCTATAGAGCATCTCTTGGTGCAATGACAAAAGACAAAAATATATAGTCCGATTTAACTTTGCATTGGTTTCATAAAAACAACAAAAAGAATTCAATGATCACTGCATAGTGCTTCAATTTTGTCCACATGATGCTAGTCATTATTTATTCACCAATGACCTCACTTGACACTAGTGGTTCACACAACTATGAGCAAAGGTGTAATGGAGTAAACGAAGAACCCCACTGTCAATACTTAGTACTAAGCTTGATAAAATAGCTTAATAGTTTCCTCCAAACACCGCTAAAGGCATTATTAGATTCTTTAAACTTCAATTTATGCTAGAACATAAAGACGTCTAAATTTATTAACTAGTCTAAAACCATATACAAAACCACATGCACTGCAAAAAAAAAAATAGTTTATGTACTTGAAACGACGTGAAGAGTGTTGTTCACAACAAAAACCATGAATATGAAGAACCTAGATTCACACCCTCCTTTTTTACCTTAATATAGGGAATTTTTAGAGACACGAATGAGCCCAAAGGAAACCATTCATCCCATGCAACAACAACAAGCAATTCCTTCTTTTACCTTTAATTGATTGATCCTATTCCATGCATGAAAACACAAGAATTGTAAGAATCAAGTCCCATATGTCTATTTGCTAAAGCTAAAAAAGAATCACTCTGAGCAAAAACCACAACAAATACGAAGAACCGTGCAATTTAAAAAATGAACAATGGTCAAACAACCAAAATCTATGAACCCAAGAGCATGGCATAGACCATACATGAGAGTGAAATAATCTCACACATACCATAAAAATGGCAAACAAATCTATTCTTTTGTAAGTTCTCATATATTATTAAAAGCAAGTTTTTCACTAAAAATGTTTGTCATTAAACAATCTCCAATAGTTTTTAAGATAACCTTTTAAAATCATTTTTGTGGAATATCATACTCGGACTTTCACCTAGAAAATTGTTCAACCATAAATAATAATGTAGTTTTGACCAAATAATCATGAAAATAAAATTACTATTTTTATCACATAATAATGACCAACATCATATTTTAACCCTTTTTTAGACCAATTCAAACCTCCTTAATGAGAACTTCAACATTTCATCATTTGAATAGGAAATCAAATTTATTATATCTTGACATGCTTAATAAAATTACAAAAGATATAACATGATACTAATTGCATTAGTAAGTAATTTATTATCAACATGAATTCAGAATGGTGTTACATTTAATATATTTCAATAAAATATCACCTCCAAAAAATATTTTATAATATTTATTTATTTATGAATTAAGTTACTATTTAAGAAATAAAATCTATATGTTTTAATTTATATTAATTTCAACCTATAAATAAAACCATCATAAAATAAAAACTTAAATACAATGCCTTTTCTTTAAATTGAGGTTGCTTTTCCCTATACATGGTTCAAATTGAGAATAACATAAAATAAGTCGATAGCATACATATTGAATGCATAAATTATTGTAAATAAGTGGATAGTAAACATACTGAATCCATAAATTATGCTAATGCCCTTGTGGAAGTAAATTAACATTACCTTTTGTAAGGACATGCTAAATCTGTTAGATACCCATAAATTAAATTCATTACATAGCCATAAATTAACCCATGGCCACTTGGCGATTGCAGACTTACTGGGCAAACCCTTTGACCAAAATATGTGTTTTTGAATTAATTATTATTTTGAAAACAACATTATTTTTTATGTATTCGTTTTCTATTGGGAGCCATTATTTACTTACAAGCTTGCTTTCTTTTCTTTGGCATTTAAAGATTAAAATAATTACATGTTTGGCTACCGCATAGTTTACATGTGATGTGTTTATTTGTCAAATTTTAGTGTTAATATGCAGTGATTGGAGTTTTTTTTGGCATTTACTTGAAGATTAAAAGAATTTTGTTTGGCCGTCGCATTATAATTTATATATGATGTGTTTATTCATCAAATTGTAGTGTTAATATGCAGTATATAATTGGTTGGTGTAAATAGTACCAAATTTTTAATTTAAAAAAATAAAATCATAAAAATTAACTAAATTATAATTTTTTAAATTATTCTATTATTATTAATTATAAAAAAAAATAATAAATGAGTTAAACAGATATACATCTAAAAAATTATGTAACAAGATTCTTAATCATGTAGATCAACTCTCACTTTACTATGGAGCTTATTATTTTGTAAATAAGCTTGGTTACATTACCATGGCTTAATAATACCATATACCTAAAAAACCATAACGCACCTTCATCACACTCAATGTGATATTTTTCTTAATTAATCAATTTAGTTAAAAAGGAATAACTATTTTTCAGATAAATATCAATCAATCTTTAATCTATGACTACTACTAAAAATTTACTAAAATATTTCGTGGAGGTTAAATCTCTACCATCAAGCTAATAATTATTGATAATTAAATCAAAATTTTGGAAGCTCTATTCCAAAATGGACATGCCTATCAATGTTTATATATATCATAGTTTTAAAAATCGATTAGTCAAATAGGCCTAGTTTCCTATCTAAGTAACAAACAGTAGAAAATTCTGGTTCGAGGACTAGTGTGCACTAGTTAGGTACCAAATTGGTCGGTCGATTGGTACCAAACCGGCTAGTTTAACAAATTCTTCCCTAATCATGAGATTGCACCACCTCACCATCTAAGGCTCGTTTCGTGGTGGATATACCATATGATCCAATGACATGACATTGACCTCATGATTGAGATCTTCTCTAGAAAGACACTGAGACTCCCATAGCCAAAAAAAAATTATCTTCCCTCTCTTCATCTTGGTAAGTTGTTCTTTGACATTGGTCAGCATGTCTTCACACACGTTCAATAAGGTAGCTTACATGCATCTCAAAGCCAACTCCAAGCGTGGTTTGGTGACAATATGGGGCAATGTTGTACCTACTACTCGAGTCACAATACTTAACCAATACATACCGACCCTAACTAGTCGATTCTAACCCTAACTGGTCTAGTTAGATCTCACATGCAGGGGGGAGTCTAGGACCCCTGATGGCAGATTTTCAAGTGCTTTTGGAGAAAACCAAGGGTTGTTTTCCTCCCAAAACAACGCCCCTTGGCCATAAAACCAACCCTTCCCCTCCTGCCCCCTAAAACTAAACAAAAACCTAACTCAACCCTAGCAATGCTATAAATCAATGGTAATCTTAAATTCTTAAAATAAAAGTGTCATTTCCTTTATCTTTCATTTTCATCCCTAGAAAGTGGCATTTTCAAATTGTTTGAGTGGTTCCAACCTCATTGGATTTCATATTGAGAAACTAGAGTTTTAGATCTCACTTCCTAACTTCAAAATTTTTGCACAATGGCATTTACTAGTAATTGGATCAATGCACAAGACACAAAATTTATGCCCAAAACTGATTTCTTATAATTTATTAATAAGAGAATCCATAAGGGTCTCGTACTAGGGATAATGACCCTTTACAATCCTTAGAGAATGCTCAAAAGCATTGACGAACCCTTATACAAATTACCTAGGCTGAGGCTAAGCCTTATTAGTGCTCAACTGCCCCAAATATCAACATTGTAGTAGTCCTATGATCATAGAGATACCTACAACAAGGCTTCACAAGTCTAGTTGTCCACCTAGCAACCCTTGTAGAAGACATTTTCCAACAGTTGTCAAGCTTGTTGGCTACCTAGTAGACTTATTCACAATCCCCAATAACAATCTTCCTAGCTTAGCTTACTCCTTAGCGCTCATCCCCTTTGTTGTAGAACTATTCAGGCCTCAACCTACTCCCTTAAGGCCTTCAACTCCCTTTCCTAACCCTTGGCCAACCTCTTGTAGCCTTTACCAAACCTCAGCTTGCCTCTTCAAGGTTGCACCTAGCTTTACCAGGCCTAAAACAAAGCTCAATAAGTCCATAGACCATAAAATAACCCTCAACCAGCTTGCTTAAGATGCAACTAGCTTGGACAGACCTGTGGCCTCCTCTTTGCTACTAAGATGTCCTTACTCGCTTAACCACACAACAATTCACTTCACAAAATCTAGCCCTACTTGGCGTCTTGTTCCTACGACTATGACTCTCCTTTGTCTAGCCTTTCATTGATTTGCAAACAACAAAACCAAAAGCCAAGACCCTTTATACTATAGAAAATATCCCTCCAAAACCCTTGCTACCCTAATTGCAAGTATGTTATTTCCTTCTTGAATTTCAGAGCTCAATCAAGAAGAAATCCATCTCATCTTGTCCATATGAGTTGCACCTCAAACCTCTTTATTGACTTCTAATTCATACTTGTCCTTAAGTTTCCTTGTGAGCCTCTTTGTCCTTCGAGAAACCCCCATTAGTAAACTCAACATGAGATTAGAATATTAAATGTTTTCCTTGGGCACAAAACCCTATCACTTTGTGTACAAAGCCCACAACTTGAATGCAAAGCACACACACAAAATCACACTTCATGACTATCTCTCTCACAAGCCTAGCACCAAAGGCATGTGAGAGTACCTCCAGATGCTATCCAATTTCAACATAGAGATCACTTACAACCTCATTGGTTATGTATTTTGTTGTTGATATGTATTGCACTTTGTGCCACTTTGATCTTTTCACCTTTACATGGTATATAGATAGGCAAACATTGCATATTTTGTCTCTAATGATTTGGAATTACAATTTCAAATCTTAAGAATAAAATTTTCATTAAAAATGATTATTTTTTTATTTTTTTCAAATCCAGTTCATTGAATCCAGTTTGCTCATTAAAAATTGATTATTTTATGTATTTTTTTATAAATCCAGTTCATTGAATCTGGTTTGATCCTATTCAAGTTTGAATTCCGGTTAAATAAGTGGCCAGTTCAAAACTCAGTTCAGTTTTTATAACTTTTCAAGATCAATTTTATGATACAAATTACAATAGAATCCTGAGATAGAAAAATACATAGAATGTATATTACAGGTAATATACATGTTTGCCTCCATGTTTATGTTTATGTTTATATATATAAACATGTGTTGTTGCAAACATCTTCGTCACCTCACTTAATAAGCCAAAAGAAATTAACACGAGATGAAAAAGTGCTAGTGCATCAGTAATCAACTTTCAATTTTCAATAGATGACGTTCATTAGATACTCAACTAAGGTGGTAATTTACATGCAAGAAAAGTTATTGATGTTGCAAGCAGCCAAATAATGTCCATTACATCTTAAACCACGATTCTGCATTTTTGGATCCCAATTCAGGGGACGTCAATTTTAATTACTTTCTTCGCTTTTATGTTTGGCAAGATCTTCAGGAGACATGCCCAACGCCTGAGGAAGAGTTTTCGCAGATGGACCATGGAACTTGAATCTGCCAAACCATTAAGAAAAAAAGTGACCATTTAAAATATAGACACAGCTTACATGTAAGATCATAAAAAATTATGTCATATAATAAAAAGACAAATGAGAAATAAAGGAACGCACAACGACAATTTGAAAAAAAACAGCAGTAGTTGTTAAAGATTATTTTTGTTTTATGGTAAATCTTATTTTGATCCTAGTTGGTAAAATGGGGTTGTTTATTTACCACTGTTCATGTCTTTTAAGTATGCGCTTTTCTTCACGCGAGTAGTCTCAGTCATGTAAATGGATCATTTCATATTGTTAGGGCTATGCAGAAATCATGGGAAAATTCAGAGAAAACATATCCCCACCAGTACCTTCTTAACTGAAGGGATCTTCGAAGAATGTTATAAGCTAATTAGATTCCATTACAACAATTAAAATGGAAATGAAAATAATTGCCAGTTATAATAATCATAATAAGAAGCATTGTATTAAAAAAAAATAATAATAATAATGTAGAAATTCTCAATCAATGTGTAAAATTGATTAGAGAAAAAATACAACAAACAAATTTATATCTCCCTCAAAATTCCATTTTAGACCTCAAAATTCCCCTAATGTGGGAGAAGATCCTTTCTCTGATCGTGCTTCTCAAGATAGAAAATTGATCCATGATGTCTGCAACCATATCATCTGTGAGCATACATACCTCATCTTTCCTCAGACTTCCTGCAACAACTTCCTCTGAATGAAGGAGCCTTATTCCATTGACCTGCTTCCTTGTTATGTCATCTTGCCATTATCCCATGAATTCCACAAGTTTAGAACCACTTGTCTTTCTTCATGATTGGTGAACCTTACAATGAAGATTCCATCAGAGAATCTGGAGGATCTAGCATATCCTATTCTGCAGATGCTATGAATGATGGGCCTTGTCCTAGATGACTTCTTCCTTCTCCACAAGTATCTTTCAATGAGGTTTTCAAGAGCTATACCCTACATAGCTATAGATTTTTGTCCAAGACATTTTTCATGTTACCTATATAATGCTTCTACTATGATGTCATTTTCTAGTATGATGCATCCAATCTTATTTACAAAGCCTCCTACCTATAATTTACACAACAAAAGAATATCTGAAGGAGATCATCTCAGTCATAGTAGAGATCTCTCGCTTCCTCTTTCTTAGGCTTCTTCCTTGTTTCTCTTGTTATTGTCCCTTTTAAATTTAGGACAATCTCTTCTATAGTGCCCATATTCTTGACATCCATAGCATTGCACCTTAGCCATGTTTTTCCTTTTCTTTTGAGGACCAAATTTTCCCATTCCTTTTGACATAGCATAATATGCTTGATTCTGCTCATTTGATCCCACACCAATTTTTGCCTTCAGTTTGGTTTCTTCGATTTTGCATAATGACCATAGATCCTGGAAAGGATAGCTTCTCTCTTCTCATAAATACTTGAAGTGAAATTGCCCCATTCCTCCAGTAGTGCATTTAATACTACATTAGTCATTTCTTTGTCAGACATTATTTCACCTAGATCCTGAAGTTGATCTCTTATTTCTAAAATCCTCATAAAATATGAAGTTATTCCTTCTTATCTTGAGATCTTCAATTTGTAGCGTTCTTGCCTTAGAGAGATAACTTCTCCTGCAGTGGTTATGGAAAATAACTCTACCAATTTGTCATATATTGCATTTGAAGTATCTAATTTTGATACATATGGAATGAGAGAATCTTTGACAGATTCTATGAGAATCCTCTGGGCCATCACTTCCCCTTTCATGTATTTAGCAAGTGCTTGATTATCTTCTTTGGGAGGTTGGGCTATTTACCCCTTGAAGTGATCCATGACTTCATTCTCAATGAAGTTTAGGTATGTTCTTTTCTTCCATGCAAGGAAGTTTGAAGCCCCAACCAGTTTATTGCTTTCCTTGCAAAGAGACATTTTGGTAGTTTCAGATGGAGTCATATACTTACTTGAGTAAATGTTGCTTCTTCCACTTGCTTCCTCCTTGATGTTGATGTAGATAGTAGAAGATTATTCCTTGAAAGAGTGATGAGAGAGAGCTTGTTTTACGAACCTTCTTGAAGATTATGACAATGTTCTTTGATCTAGTCTTCCTCAGTCTTTTGAAGAGCTTCCACTCCTTAAAAGATGGATGAATGATGAACTAGGAAATGCTTCTAGGGTTTCAATCCTTTCTTTCTTCTTCCTCCTTGATGATGATTTCTTCGATCTAGGGTTTCGGTATGATAAAGATCTTGATCTCTTGCTTGATATCTTTTGTCTTGCTTTGATCCTTGATACTCGACCTTTGCATTTCTTCTTGATTAGATGCCCCTTCTTGACTTTAGCACCTTAGCTCCAACACCATGTTGAGAAATCTAAGGCATCAATAGTTAGGTGATTTCTCTACTAATGATAATTGCTTGTGATAGAATTTTTGCTTCTTGATTGTGATCTTCTCTTTCTTTTAATTATTATTGTGTTCTTTTCATCAAGACAATTACCATATCATGAACAAATAAAGAGACAAGACACACAGTATATAGGCTTGTCAGCCACGGCCAAAACCTCTCAATCTTTGAGAGGAAAACCCAAACGAAATTCTTCTTATAGATCTTCAATTGATGAACACCAAGACCATGACAAAGGCCCTTGACACTAGAGTCCTCCCAAGACCAAGTCACTAGCCTCCTTTCCAACACTGCTCTTCCTCTTCCCCTTCTCAGCTTCCTTGAGAATCTCGGTCTCTTCTTGAAGGTATGCAACCCTAACACAGAAAACCCTAGATTCTTTTCGCTTCCTTGAATGGTCTCCTTCAAAGAGAGACTTACTATGCTTCTTCTCGGCTCCTTTCAGCGAGGTCTTCAACCCAAACAAGATGACCTTAATATAGCTACAAACCTTCAACCTTCTTTTGGCACCTTCGAATCTTCTGCCTTTGCATGTAGGAGGATATACTACCCAAAACAGTCCACAACGAACTTCGATCTCCTTTCTTCTTGCTTCGCTGAGATAATGGCTCCTTTTAATATGTTTCTCGCACTTCTTTGTAGACTTTCTTGACCGAATTGCTTGTTTGCAAATGAGGACAAGCACTAGTATATATAGGCATTTGTCCATGGCAGTTAGGCTGACATGATCTCTTGGAGGAGGGCTAACATCATCTTCTGGAATCATCTCTTTGTTGTAGGCCGACTTGAAGAGGGCTATTGACAAGGTCTTGGAGGATGACTTTACATAGATAAGTGTGACTCTTTACAATGTGTTACATGTCTTCATTACATGATAATGAATCTTTAGACTTTTATGACTAGATGACAATATCCCTAAGGGATCTCAATGGGAAACTTAACTAAAATAAAATCTCTTGCTCATGAAACCCATGATGCAAGCAATACAATAATTTTATTTTTCTTCTCTACATCTCATAAAAATTACATGTCATTATGAAGACCGAACCTAGTTACACATTTCAATAGTACCAAGTGGATTTCCACAAGATATGTATTTGATTGAAAAAAAGAAAAAATAAAGAAAACAAAAAATGTAAAAGCATTAATTAATATTAAGAACTTCAACACAAATCCATATTGACTAGGGATATTTTAAGTGTAAGGAGATTACCATCTCGATTTCTTTCTAATAAAATAAATTTGCATTGATCTATTTCTCAGAATAAGATAGAAACGATTAATGTCTTACGTCTTAACTATATTCAAAGACGATATACTCGATTAGAAAAAACACTTTTCCACTCATTACGTTTCAAGAAGGGCACTGGTTCAGATTTGCATCTTCATCATGATTGAACTAGTAATGTAGCCTTCCACATTTACTTTTCATCAGCGATGGATATTAGTTGTTGAGTAACTATGATGGGTGAAGTACAATGTCACATCAATGGCATTGATTTGAACGATTGATGCTCCAAAGGAAGAAACTCACAAAAGATGAATACGCATGTGAATGGTTTAAATGTATCTTTCCATGGAAATATCTCTAATGTTAATGAATGGTCGAAATTTTGGGTTGTGGTTAAAACTTTGGGTTGTCATTGTCAAGAGCCATGTCCAAATCCTATGCAGCACATGTTCAAACAATAGCTACCATATATAAATACGAATATGGATCAAAATACCTTATAAATACGATATGATATGGTGAAAAATTCAAATTCCAATAAAAGAAAGGGAAAAATATGCATCACACTAATACGAAGGTTAAAAGAAATCTTTGAGATTTAAAAAATGAATATGAACACAAATTCAAATACAATACAAAACGAAACAAATTGAATAGAAAATTTCCATTACAATTATTATACATCCCAATATGGAAAAAATGCAAATTATTTAGGATTTAAAAATAAGAATATGTAAAATAGTGGCATACATATGCTCGCTCCATTAACCTCTTATATACAAAAGAAAAGCTAAATGAGCAAACAAGCAAGTTAATGTTTTCAGTGAACACAACATAGGAATACAAGTCAACGAAAAATTGCATCATATCCAATCCTTTGACCATGCAAAGGATCCTTCAATTCTTGGTTTACCATGAAAAAAAATCAATGAAGCTAATTTTGTAGAAAAGGACCCTCTTTTCAGCCACAAAACTTACATGAAACCAATATAATTTCAGGCAAAATTAGATTTCCACTATGGTCCCTGTTTCATGCATAATGGAAAGATGCTAATAGGAGTTTTTTCCGATTTTGAATTGATATAGATCAAAAAGATTAGTAGAGTTCCAGAACACTGGGAACTCAACATTCTATGTTGTCAAATTTCAGTAACAGGAGGGAAGTTGACAACAAAATTAGATGACTCCTAAAAAAAATAGGAAAGAACAATAAGACAAGGCCATGTTCAAGATAGCACATTGCATAATCAAGCCATCCATGTGTGTCATTTTTACTGATCCAAACTTCTTTCTCGTTGTTTCTTTATCGACTTTGCAACCATAGAATTTAGCACTTCATTTCTATTGCTGTGGGGAACGAGATTATTGAGTATTTAGCTGGAGATTTCACAAAAATTATTAGAGTTCCAGAACAATGGGAACTCTAACTTTCTATATTGTCAAATTCCAGTAACCGTAGGAAAGTTGACTACAAAATTAGATGACTCCTCAAACATTAGGAAAGAACGATACGACAAGGCCATGTTCAAGATAGCACATTGCATAATCAAGCCTGTTGAAGAATGTAACTAGTGTCGGTCTTCATAATTGAATTTGAGTCATGTATATATCAAAAGAAAGAAAAGAAAGTTATTTATAAAAGGAAATTCTTTATTGACTTATTAAAGCATGAGTTTCATGCTTGGGTTAATGGTCAATAGGTCAAAGTCATAATCATTATGTAAGAAACCCTTCTTGGGTTCATGATGTCAAAGAAAGAAATTTATTCTGTCATGTCTAGACTCTAACCCTCCATCTATCGAGTCGGCCATCAAGCTCCTCTAAATCGGCTAAAACTTCATTTCTTATAAGTCAGCTTGTCTATTATTCATGTTGGCTCAAAGTACAGTGGCAAACCACTATATATACCCAAGTGAACTCGACCAAATGGTGCAGAAGTTATGAAGTTCGGACAAAATTGCAGGGGCAGCAAAGTTAGATCATCTACAGGACTGAAATGTTGGGTGACTACAGGATCAAGGCATCATATTAATGAAGGACAAAATTGCTATTGCAGAGTGAAGGTCAAATTGCAGAGAGGACTGAATTCATACTTGGTCAGCTTGATGGATGGAGGGCTAAAAGTCTGAGTCAAAGGTCTTGGTTGTCTTACTTTGACATGAGTCTACTAAGGAAGAGTTTGACCAGGTTTTCCCCTCCATACGGGTTTTCCCTTGGCTGAGTGCCTACATTTGGTGTCTCCTTATTTTTATGGTTTTAAAAGATGTTTGATGAACAAAGAATAATAACTATAAGACGAATAAGAAGAACCTAATTAAGAAATCACAAGCATCTACCAAAAGAAAAGAGAAACCAATATAATAGAAGACCCGATCTCATTGCCATAGATTTCTCAACAAAGCCAGCCATGTGTGTCATTTTTCCTGATCCAAACTTCTTTTTTGTTGATTCTTTATCAAGATCACAACCATGGAATTTAGCACTTTATTTCTATTGTTGTGGGGTACGAGATTATTGAGTATTTATTTGGAGATTCCACTAAGTAGTAGAAATTTATAGCATTTTAGAGAGGATAAGAAAGGTTACCACTAACTTGATGGATGTTATATAGCTTTTAGTTGTAAGTGTGGGTAGTCGATAACGCCAAAAAATATACTTAGAACAATGGACTTTTTTGGTGCGAGGAACATTGTCGGCACAATAAAGGATCTGCCCAAGAACAACATAACGAGTGTGCTATTTATTGAATAACAAACTGTTCAAACCTTCATGCATCTGGATTTGATTTAGCATGACGTATTTGTGTTCATCTTCTTGGTATAATGTTTCCATATCATTGAATTGATAGCTCACTCACTCTCAATCAAATGGTACAAATTTGATGGGCCTTGCTCAACATCTTATTAGCAAATCAAATCGACTTTCTACCACAATACAACAATATTCAAAGCATATTTAAATTGAATTTGAATTGTCATACTAAAATGGTCAATACTGTTGTATTAGATAACAATGGTTCAAACCCAATGGAGGAGAGTGATATAACAATTTTCACAATGTTGTCGAGTGCCCCCCTTCTTTCAAGCTATGATGTTTGCCATGCTATGCTTTGATTAATTTTACCACTTTGTTTATCTCCTAGAGCCTAGACCAAAGCACTGAATGTTTGATTCTTGTATCTTTTATTTCTTTTAGTTGGAAGAAATCACTAAGAAAAATTATTGTTTTTTTGTCATTGATTTCGTAGACCCATGGCTTGGTTTTTTGGCCCTTTCAAAGGTTGTTTTTGGGCCTTTTCTAATGCTTATATTCAAAAGTTCCCCAAAGTCTTCTGAGCTTCTCAAAAGTTTCAAACATTGTAAAGGCCTCAAAAGTTGTCAAAGCCTCTTCATTGAGACCTTTCACAATTGTTTCAAACTGTGATTTGTCGAAGATCCATTTCCTAACTTCAAATATCCAATCTCTCTTGAAATGTGCCAAGATGTTTCCTAAAATTGCCACCAGAAAAAGAAAGCATTCCTTGTTTGGGGATAAATCAAAACTTTGAACTTCCAATTCCGAAGTCTTTGGAAACATATCAATGTTTCTTTGATTTCTTTTGTTGAACGAATCATCTTTTGAGAGATTTTAGGCTCTTTCTAAACTTCTTTCAAACATGTCTACAACTACTAGTTGACCATTTTTTGTTCTCATAACAAAAATCAAAGGTGTGAAACCACTTTCTTAACTCCAGAGGGGAAGGAGCACAAAAATAATTTTGAAACACAATTCAACGTAATTACCAACCCTGATGAATTTTGCAACTTCACCTCTAAAAGAATGCTTACACGTGCCTTAGGAAGGATCCAACATTCCAACTTCAAAATTAGCCCAGTGTCATCGAAGCTTCACAAATTTCTCCCCACATTTTAATGCCAAAATTAAAGGAATGTTTCAATGCATTTTTAAATTCCAAACCTTTTAACATCCTCAAACTATCAATATCTTCAAAATTTTACCCCTAAAGGCACGCTCATTCTGAAAGCCTTTAGGACTTTATGATATTCAATATTTTGTTATGCACCAAAAGTCATCAAGGAGTTCCACCTTTAAATAACTTAAAGCTCCCCAAAATGGCTTTTGAGTGTCTTTCAAACTTTGCATCCAAGTTCGAATAAGCCTTGAGAGTTAGTTAACAACCTCCATAGTGTAATGTCCCCAAATTTTGGAGAAGCTTATGGTTTTGGAACCCTAGCCGCCATACCAGACTTCGGTGTTGAAACTAGACACCCTAGTATGGATTTGAGAGTGAAATCATTTAGATTTCACCATTGAACTTTAATGGAGAACAAGTTTTGCAAGAAAATTTGAGGTACCTAGGCTTTATCAGTTGATTTTAAAATCTTATTTGGTATTTTCTAACTGAAAATTTAATTATGCAGTTTATTTGCTACGGCAAACAACGAATAAAATCACAATTGTGATTTTCACCATAATAATACTCGGAAAATAAAATACTGGAAACTGAGAAATTCTAGCACACACACAATAATTTGACACTGTTATTTTTCGACAATTATCCTTGAAAAAACCCAACTTGGAAAAACCAGTGCAGTAGATGAGGGTTTTATTATTAATCTTTAGCAGCAATTCCTTTGAGTACAATAATTTAGATGCCCTGCTGGCAATCTAATATGAGGAAAATACTGGCAAAAATATCGTGAGAATTTTCTCTCACCCCACAATTATTCTCTGCCTCTAAAACTGCCTCCCTAGCCTCTGCGCTGAGCTCCCTGCATCACCCTTTGCACAAAGCCTACCCTGGCCTTTTGGAAATTTCATCCTTCCCTCCTTTGCTTCTCCCGAGAACTGGAAATTTTCCTCCCGGAATGTTGTTGCCCTCCTCTTCCACTTGCTACTCACCCTCTGGCTTTATCTTCTCTACTGAGTTGTTGCTTCTGAGAAAATCGAATTGCCTGGGCAACTGCGTATCTACAGTAGATCGTCTCTACATCACCACATCGACTTCCTCTTATAATCCACTATTGGAGCACCAACGACCAATATTAAACTTAATCAATGGCTAGGATCATCTCTAGATCGATCTGTGTGAGTTTCTAGAAGATTCTTACCTTGACTTAATTAATTCTGATTAATTAACCATATTCCCAAAGTTTAGACTTAGGAAATATTTAAAAATTAGTTAATAATCTAATTAAGTCATTTCTAGGCAGAATTTCCAGAAACGATTTATGGGTTTTAGAGATCTCATGTATTCTAGTGTCTCCACAAAATTTCAGGGCTAGAACACATTCGATGCTACAAAAACTAACACTTCCTCTTAGCGAGGAATGTGTTATAGTGCTACTGCTCACCCTGTAGCAGCACCTTGTCTCTGCATCATCTCCTGTCACGCTGCTAATGTCAGGCCATGCTGCCCACCAACCACTATGCAACTCTAATATACGTTGCATCTGTGATGCTGTTGACATTGCCATACTGTTGCCAACATTGCATCTGCACTACAACTCCCTCTCATCTATTGTTGCAACTGCAACATCTACAACTAAAAAGCATCCAAAATAGCACGTCCCTGCTGCTGAAACGGGTTCTCCACCATACCCATCTGTTCTCTAAAATGGACAAACTTAACTCTCCTTAAAGATTTCGTGAGTATATCTGCGACCTACTCTTCTGTGGCAACATGTTGTAGTTGCACTGCTCCTTGTTGTACACAACCTCTAATGAAGTGACACTGAATATCGATGTGCTTCGACCTGCCAAGAAACACTATATTCTCAAAGAGCTTTATGCAACCCTGATTATCACAATAAACATTAGTCGCCTTCATCCTCTGCCTGAACAAGCTTACTAGCAACTTTCGAAGCCATATAGCTTCGCACATAGTTGTGCTGGCTGCCATATACTCTGCTTCTATAGAGCTCAATGCTACTAACTTTTGCTTCTTGTTACACCAAGAAACCATTCTCGATCCAACACTGAAGCAGTACCCAGAGGTACTTTTCTTGCCCACTAAACTATCTGCCCAATCTGCATCTGTGTACTCACAAAGTCTGACGTCATCCCCTTGAGTATATCTCAATCCATACTCGACTATGTCGCAAACATACCTCAAAATATGCCTCGCTGCTGCCCAATGTACCCTCTTAGGCTATACCATGAACTGACTAAGGGTATTGACTGTGAAGCAGATGTTTGGCTTAGTGTTGACCAAATACATGAGACCCAATAAGTTGTCTATATAATGTGGGGTCGACATCCTTGTCATCTAATGCATCTATCTTCTTCCAGTTGGTGATCATGGGTGTAGACATGGGTCTGCAATCCTGCATTCTTAACCTCTTCAGAATATCTATAGCGTATATTCCTTGCCGAAGGAAGATCTCCCCATCCTTCTACCACACTTCCAATCCTAGGAAACATTGCATCAACCCCAAATCCTTCATGTCAAATTCTGCTTCCAGTTTCCTCTTGCAATCCTCTATTAGCCCTAATGATCCTGTCAAAAAGAGATCATCCACAAACAAAAGTAGAATGAGTGGCTCACCCTCTACCATCAAATAGTAAAGGTTGGGATCTGCGTCACTCTTGACGAATCCCATCTTCTGCAAGTAGTTGTCAATCCTACCATACCAAGCCCTGGGAGCCTGCTTGAGTCCGTATAGAGCTTTCTTCAATCTGCACACATGAGTGTGCCTCTCACGAGTCTCAAAGCCCTCTGGTTGTTCTATGTACACTTCTTCCTCTATCACCCTGTTCAAGAAGGTTGTCTTGACGTCCATCTGGTGAATCTACCATCCCATCTGAGTTGCTAGAGATATAACTGACCTGATAGAAGCGTATCTGGCAACTGGAGTGAAGGTCTCCTCATAATCTATGCCTTCCTTTTGTGCATACCACTTTGCCATGAACCTAGCCTTGTACTTTTCTACACTTTCATTTGTTGCATATTTGATCTTAAAGATCCATCTGGAACCTACAACTGATCTATCTTCTGGCCTTGGCACTACCTCCCAAACATCATTCGTCATGATATAGCTAACTCTTCTACCATGGCATCTACCCACACCTGATGTTGTGCGGCCTCCTGAAATCTGGAAGGTTTTGCAACCTGAGCCACCAATGCTTAGTACCTATCAGTCTGTCTATGTTGTCTTTCGCTTGTCCTAAGAGTTCCAATAAACTTCTATGCATCACTCAATGTCTGACGAACCTCTCTCTTGGCTCAATCACTAGTCGTGGGAGGTTCTGCCAGCTCCTCCTCATCTTGTCTCTACTGCTCCATCTGCTGAGAACTCCCCAAGTTTCCTGCACCTAAGGAACCACTGGTACTGGTCACAGTACTTGATCCTTGTGACTGTCCTCCTGCCTGTCCCACTGGCTACCCCTGCTGCTGGACTAAAGGAGCTTCTACTGACTGATTTTGATCACCTGTAGGCATCTCACGAGATCTCCTGAAAGCTCAGTCCTCCATGAACTTCACGTCTCGCCTTACTAAAATCTTTATATTGCTAGGAATGTAGATTTTGTATGCCTTTGAGGTTTCATTGTACCCAACGAAGCACCTCTTCTCTGCAGTGTGATCCAATTTGGTCCTTTTATCATCTAGCACATGGCAATAAGCAATGCTACCAAAAATTCTAAAGTGGCTTATTTCTGGCTTCTTCCCTGTGAAGACTCCTCCTGACGTTTTATTCCCCAATGCTCTATGAGGAGTCCTATTCTGAATGTATAATGTTGTGTTACATGCTTCTACCCATAGAAATTTGGGTAGATCCTGGTCATATAACATAGCCTTTGCAACTCCAACAATGGTTATGTTTTTCCGCTCCGCTACACCATTCTGCTGTGGATTATATGGCATTGTCCATTCCCTATTGATGCCTTCCTTCACACAGAAATCTATGAATTCCTTATCAATATATTCTCCACCATTATCTGAGCGAAACAACTTGATCTTCTTCCTTGTCGCATTTGCTATGAGAACTTTAAACTCCTTGAAACGATCGAAGACCTCATCCTTGGTCTTCAAGAAGTAGATCCAGGTTTTCCTGGAATGGTCATCAATAAAGGTGACGAAATATTCGGCACCGCTGAGAGCTCTAGTAAACATCGGGCCACAAATATTTGAATGTATGAGTCCTAACACGCCATCAGCTCTGTTATCACTTCTTAGAAATGTTGCCTTAGCATACTTCCCAAGTACGCATCCTCTGCACACATCATCATGTTCTGTGCCAAGTTTTGGTACCCCTGTTACCATTTCTCTGAGCATCTTGAGTGCTCCATGGTGTAGATGTCCCATTCTCCTATGCCATAACTCATTCAACCCCTTCCCACTACTACTGTCACTGCCTATTATTGCCATTGGAGAATCAATTTGTACCCGATACAGTCTGTACTTTGAACTCCAATCTGTCTTACTCTTTTCCAACTCAAGTGTTTGACATACACTTTCTTCCCTACGAAGTGAATATCATACCCCTTATCCTGTAATGGGATACTGAAATCAGGTTCATACCTAATCCTGGCACATGCAATACATCTATAGCGTTGGTGCTTGCTCCTGACTCCCTCTGAAAATCTATGGTACCTCTCCCTACTGGAGTGCATTTCATTCTATTTCCCATAGTAATCTGGAAGTCCATCTGCTCCTCTTTGTAGCTAGAGAAATATTCTCTAACCCATGTCATGTGAGTTGATGCTCCACTATCCATGTGTCAGACTCCCTGTGAAGTTGATCTTGCTAAGAAAGCAAATTCGTCCTCCAATCTGGAAGACAAATCTGAGGTCTCCTTAATGTTACTTCTATCCATGGCTATGCTGAAGAATTTAGTGTGATATTCCTCTTTTCCACCCTGACACTAGCTCTACTCTAGCGAACTGTTGTAAAAACCCTCTGCATCAACCAGAGATCTGCTCAACAAGAAAATTTGAGTTGCTCCCTCTACCTCTGCAATCACTTATTCTCGAAGAGTGAATTTTTCTTCCCCTCTCAGAAAAATTGGTCTTCTTCAAGCAATTCGGCCTCCTCGCAAAAACACTGTGTTGCCCCATGGGAATTTCGACCTATTGCCCACATTAAGCAACAAAATTCTTTCTTTTCTCTTTTGAGCTCTCTAGCTGATCAATTGTGCTTTGACACCATGTGAAACTTTATCTATTGCAGCGACTGGAAATTAATCTTGTAACTGAAATTTTAATTATGCGGTTTATTTTCTACGGTAAACAACGAATAAAATCACAACTACAATTTTCACCGTAAAAATAATGCGGAAAATAAAATACTGGAAATTAAGAAATTCTAGCACACACAATAATTTGACACAGTTCTTTTTGGACAATTGTCCCCGGAAAACCCCAACTTGGGAAAACCGGTGCAGTAGATGAGGGTTTTATTATTAATCTTTAGCAACAATTTTGAGTACAATAATTTAGATGCCCTGTTGGCAATCTAATCTGAGGAAAACACTGGCAAAAATATCGTGAGAATTTTCTCTCACCCCACAAGTATTCTAAGCCTCTAAAACTGCCTCCCTAGCCTCTGCGTTGAGCTAGCTACGTCACCCTCTGTGCAGAGCTTACGTTGGCCTTCTGGAAATTTTGGCCTTCCCTCTTTTGCTTCTCCCAGGAACTAGAAATCTTCCTCCCAGAATGTTGTTGCCCTCCTCTTCCACCTGCTACTCACCCTCTGACTCTATCTTCTTTGCTAAGTTGTTTCTTTTAAGAAAATCGAACTGCCTAGGCCACTGAGTATCTGCATTGGATCATCTCTCCATCACCACATCGGCTTCCTCTTATAATCCATTGTTGGAGCACCAATGGCCAAGATTAAAACTTAATCAATGGTTACGATCATCTCTGAATCGATCCATGTGAGTTTCTAGAAGATTCTCACCTTGACTGAATTAATTCTGATTAATTAACCATATTCCCTAAGTTTAGACTTAGGAAATATTTAAAAATTGGTTAATAATCTGATTAAGTCATTTCTAGGCGGAATTTCTAGAAACGATTTATGGGTTTTGGAGATCTCATGTATTCTAGGCTCTCCACAAAATTTCAAGGCTAGAACACATCTGATGCTACAAAAACTAACATGGGTATTACAGCGTGCATCATTTTACTAATGGCTTCCACTAAAGACTAGGTTCTTCGCTCCTATTTGTCCATTGTAAACTCAAATTTTTAATATGAGAAGACTATTTGTGATTACATCTCTCTATACAATTGTGAAATAATTTTTGAGTTGTCATAAGGAGCATTTATGTGTTTGAGAAATTTGTCTGACATGTTAGTTACTGAATGCATTGCCCAAAAATTAGACTTTTGCAATGTACACTTACAATAGAGCATAGCCTAACTGTTTGAAGAAAGTCCTCTTTGAAACTCAAACTAAAAACTCAGAAAATTTTAGAGAAAATTCAGAAGTTTGACAAGGTGAAATCTTACAATGGTATCAGAGCATTGATCTTGGCTCAATTGTGGGTTATCTTTGAAAAGCCAAGTTCAAGGGCTTTATTTTGAAGATGTCATCAAATGCAGTAAATAGAAAAAGGAATAACAAATCCAAACTTCCAAAGATGAAAAGGTAGTCAAGGACCGGTTTCCAAGGATTGACGATGAAAACCATGACCAAACCTTCCACAACGAATTAAGAAAAGTCACACCCGTTGAAAATAAAGCTATCACAGATTCACCCCAACAAATTGGAACGAGAGTTTGGGATGAAAGTGAACCAGAAATTGCTACAATATGTTTGTCGTCAGTTAGTGAGATTGTTGATAAATGATGGATACAAAGAAAATCGTGAGGCTACAACAATTGGTGATGATTCCCAACGAGTGTGCAAAGATGATAATACATAGGTAGTCAACAGTGCAAACCCAGACCCATCAGTTGATGAGATAGATGTTGCTCACAAGCCTACCTATGCATATAACTTGGAAAACCAATTGAAGATGAATGCAGACAAGATTAGGGCAGCCATGAGGCAATATGATGATGCACTTGTATTGGTGACAAATTATTGTTGGAGAAGTGTAGTGGCACATGACAGTTTAGGAGGAGAGCCTTCACTAGCAAATTTTTCAGACTATCAAGAAGGCATTGGTAAAGATGAAATCTAACTACCTATACCTCCTTTCAGACAAAAATCACCTGGTCATGATTACTGAGAGATATCATGATGCGCTAGTAGGGAAAGAGGAGGAAGTCAACAGGCTTACTTATGAGCTTGAGATTTTCCAAGAGTCCTTGAAGAGCACTCAGATGGTCATTCAAGAATCAGAGTTGCAGGTTGACCAACTTTGTATGGAATTGAATGGTGTACATTCTTCTATGGCAACCATCACACAAGAGGATGTTAGGGACACTCATGATTTGAGGAGAAAACTCTGTGATAATGGAGCACGAGGAGCACTCAAATGAACTGACACTTGCAAAGAGGCATGTTCTAGAGGTTTCTGATTATACACCCTCAGGATGTGGATACAAATATATTTCAAATGAGGATACATCCATCTGGGATCCAGGTTCAGTTGACATGAGTGGAGTGATAATGGAGACCCTACTTGGCATTGGGATCCAGGTGGGGTTTTCAATGATTTACCAGGTGTGAAGGGTGATTATGGCGTTGATAGGGTTATTGACCTAGTAACTAAGCACTCACATTCCTTCACACTTACATCAGAGTTATGGTCAGTGCTAGTGGTGAGTTGGTTTCATGCGAGTGTGCAGACTTCGGGAGATGTCTTGGCACATTGTTCATGCATGGGGTTGCAAGGTGATCAGCACAACAATGACATCCCCATTAGCATGTGCGGAGTCATGCCACTTAGGTCTACCAGGGCAGAGGAGATATGTCTCACATTATGGTGGGTCCACTAGCAAGATGGCAGATACATTGGCGCATGCAGGATACCGGACGATACAGGTCAGCAACAAGCGGTGATATTTAGTGGGGTACAGGGATATGCCACGGCGTGCAGAGGTATGCAGAGGAGTACGGTGATGCATGGTTTTATGCAGTGGTGTATGGTGTTGCACAACAAGATCTCAAAGCATTGCTTCTGGGGAGACAAAATGATTGGGACATCAAGCATACCAATGGGCTTGGCTTACCTAGGATCGATGAGTGTCAGACCTCTAGTGAATTCTTCAGTCGAATTCATATAGCATCTAACCCATTAACCCAACAAATAACCTAACCCAAAATGAAAAAAAAAAATAACAAGGCTTTTCCTCAGAATTTTGGCCTGCACCACAAATTTTCGTAACTACTCAGGGCCGCAAAGATCAATCACAGATAGGAGTGAATTGATTCATGCCCTCCTATGTAGGATTCGACCACCATTTATTGTTGTTTAAGAGTTATTATTAAGGAAGCCGACCTGATCAGATGGAGGGAGCTGACCTCAAAATTTGAATTTTAAATTTTAATATTTTAGAGCCAAAATAAATTTATTCTTAGAGGTCGACTTGACTAATTAAATTTCCCTTGACAATAACATCTTTAGCTAGAGAAATTGATTATGATAGGCTCATCATTAACTTTAAATTAATTTTGAAATAAAGACGCCATAAATGAACCAATATAAGGGTTGCTTGCCACATCATCTTTGGGGCTACTTGACCACAAAAAAGGGCTCCAACTTTGATCGAGCATATCTCCTCACCCGTGAGGAGTTATCAAGTGTGCCACATACTATTGAAATCAACACAACTAGGAGAATCAAATAATGATGGTCTCACAATCCAAGTCATTGTCCTTTACATCCATTTTCCTCAACAATTGCGAGGCAACTAGGGCTTCCCTTCCTCTTATTTAGGGCTTCTTGTCATTTAGAGTGTCCAATCAATGAAAACTAGACGAATATTAAGAGCATACAAGGATTGATGTTGGCATCAATGACAACACCATTCAACAATTTCCTTGGGCCGATTTCATAGGTGCCCAAGCCATACAATTGCCACAAAAGCCATGAGTAGGGAGAGAAGGTTGAGAGCACTCCAAGGAGGCTGATTTTGCCTTGGGGCCAATTCCAGTTCAACATTTGAGTTTCCCAACAACCATAATCTTGAGGAGGCAGAATTACAGGTTCCTCTTCAATTGTTATTTCTCTGAGTAATTTTTTGTGAGTCAAAACAAGGGTTTTTCTTTGTAAGTCTTCCCTTGTGTTGACATTTTACTAAGCATTGTAAAAGTGCCATTTTCCATGGTATAGGAGCCCTATGTTCGTTTTGAAGGACTAATAAGAATTATGTTTTGGGGCTGAAATTGTGTTTATTGTCCATGATCTGATTGTTGTTTTTATAACTTCTATTGTGCAAAATTTTCTTTTGGCTAGGCACATCAATGTGTTTCAGTTTATTAGCTAAGTAAAGTTAAGTGGAAGTTATTAGAGTTGGTGTGTGTGCACTAAGTCTAGTGCCCAAAATCTAACACAATCGTGTTGGGAAAAAAATTGCAAGTGGCCAACAAGAAATTCCACAAATAAGTAAAAATTTAAAAAAAAAAAAAGGAAGAACAGGGTGACGGATGATGGTGACCGACATTCCAACCCTCAGCTTGCCACCCTATCACCAGCTTGCAAGGGCAAAAAAAGACACAAATAAGGAGACGAGTGTTGAGAAATCTAGGGCAGAGAGGTGAAGTGATTTCTCTAGTTATGATAATTGCTTGTGAATACTTTTTACTTATTTTGATTAGGTTTTTCTTTAGCTTGATTAATATTGTGATATTTTCATCAAAGAGCTATCAAAACGTAAACAACAATGAGACAAGGGTCACAAGATATAGGCGATCAGCTAGGGCTAAAACCTCTCCAATCTTGAGAGGAAAACCCACCAAATTCTTCTTCTTATAGAACCTTCAATTAATGAATTCCAAGATCAAGACCCTTGACCTATTAACCTCGCCAAGACCAAGTGACAAGACCTTTTGAACAACGTCTTCTCTTCCAAGTCAACGCTTGACAAATTGGCTTCTTACACTTCTGATCTCAGCTTCTCTGAAATTCAGCCTCTTTACACAAACCGACAATTTTCGTCTTGCCTGAAAACCTATGTTGCACGAGTTTCTAGTACATGGGTAACTTTGGGTACGAGTATCCAATACGGCTAGGAGATTTGCCCAAATTTACAGGAAACTTCAAGTTGGGAGTGACAATAATATAATATATTAAAAAATAAATTTAATATATATTATTATTTTTTTTAAATAATGTAAAGATTAAATGTACATATCAAATTGAATTTTTAAATGATTCATCACTCAAGAGACAACCATAAAAAGTTAAAACCAATACTAAAAGCTACCTAAAATCATATTGATGTTCATACTAGAAAAAAACTTAAAAACGCAAAAGCCTAATGTAGTACATAATTCAAAATGCCCAATAGCCAAAATATAGCAACAAAAATACAAAGCTTATGATCATATAGTACGATCTTCAGCATTAAGGAGATCCATATAAGCTTGAGCCTCACTGGGTACTGGATCAATGTCATCATCATCATCATCATCATCAAATGCAACAATGTCATCTAAAGGTATGCCAACCAATCCTACATTTGGTAAAGGATTATCATCATCGTCATCAATTTGGGCAGCATCTTCAGCATTCACATCCCATCGTGCAGTAGGTCCTAAATATTCAGATAGCTTCCTTGAACAAATTCGAAGACTACTATGCACATAACAAGTTTCTCTGCTCTCTTAGAGGTAAGTCTATTCCTCTTAACAAAGTGTATGAAACTATAAGTGGACAAATTCCTTTTAGCAGTTGAGGAACTAGCAACTTGAGATATCAAATGTGAAGCAAGATTTCGGAGCTCTGGGACCTGACCCCCATACATTCTCCACCATCCAAAGGGTTTCTTCTGAGCATAATGCTTTATGTCCCTCTTTGCATCTTGGCTGAATGAAGGAGGGCTTAATGTACGAAAATCAATAAATTGCTCCCCTATCACACTTGCTTTATCAACAATATACATCTTAGTTATAGCATCAAGAAACCCTTGTTTTACCTATTCATCATCAATAGGAAGAATTATATTTGGTCATTCCATATACCAATTTGGATTAAGGGCATATGCAGCAATGTGAAGGGAGGTATTGAGTTTAAGCCATATTTTCTCTATCAACTTGTGGATTTCATGGAAAAACTCCAAAGAAGGGTTTATTTGGCCAATGATGTGCTTACCTTGCCCACCATGGTATCAATACATTCATATATTTCTCCAATAGAAGGAGAACCCGAATTAGCATACCTGATCAACTCCACAATTGGCGCTGTGAAAGAGACAACATATCTACAATCAGCCCACAAATCCTCATTAAGAAGCATTTCTCTTATCTTCTTCACTTAACGTGACTTACGCTCAGTCCATGCATTCCACTCTGAAGAAACAACAGTGGCTTGTAAAGATACGTAGACCTCAACCATACGCTCAAGTGAAATAAAATATGTGGCATGTCTTGTTTCTGGAGGTTTTAAAAAATGATTCTTTCAATACATCCTGTAAATTGCCAAGGAAGCATGGTGGTTGAAAAATGAACATTTGTGCCTCCCTTGAATTTGAAATGACTTTTGCAATCCACTGTATTTTACCAATGTCTTTTAAGAGATTGTTAAGGGCTTGCACACAACAAGGAGTCCAAAAGATATGCCTAAATCGACTTTGGATCATCAATCCTGTTGCTTTACAAACAGGTGTTGCATCTGTGAAGACATGTACCACATTTTAAGGACAAACCTCATCAATTGCATCCTTCAACATCTCAAACATGAAAGTAGCATCCTTAGTTTTACCACTACAATCAATTGCTTTTAAAAAATAAGGCCCTTCTAGTGATGTGACAATAACATTCAACAAAGGTCTTTGTTGAATATTTGTCCAATGATCCACGACAATTGAACAACCTGAATGAACCCAAGATTGTTTGAGGTCCTCCATAAGTCCATGCATTCTTGTCACCCCTCTATCTAATAATGAAGTCCTCATTTTGTTGTACCCCAGGGGTGCATATCATGTCCCTATAGTTGTGATTTTTCTCACCATTTCTTTATAGTATGGTGAACGAGTGGCATTAAATGAAATTATATTCGCCATAAAAAATCTGTTGTGACATCATCTACTTCATCCCTATGCAAAACATTGTACATCTTTTGAATGGAATCACTTACAATAGTCTTTTTAGTGCTAGAACGTCCTTGATTAGTCTCACTTTGGATGTGACTTTGTTCATTCATACATTGGAATTAATCATCATGTCTACCTCTCCTATTATTAGGAGATACAATGCTACTATCACATTCATTGTTTCCATTTGCTTTCATGTGAAGCTTACTCATCTCCATTCTTTGTTCAAGGTTACATGTGCAACTCTTCCCTCATAACCCAGGTATGCCCAAAAGATGATGCCATACTCTTGTATAGCTACCCTTAAAAACATGGTCACACAAATTGCACTGCCATTCCTCACAGCCTCCACTATTTTTTGTCTTGTTTTGTGTTATCTTTTTTATGAACTTCGTTAAGGGCTTCTTGGAAATGTTGCTTGATTGCTTGTGGGTACCTATTGTTGCCTCTGTATTTTGTTGTTGAACTTGTGGAGCTTGTGGAAGTAGTGGGGGTCTCATCCTATTGTTGTTGTTACCACATTCCTTGCCTAACCCTCTATCTATGGTATCAATACTTAAAATTTACATTAAAATACAAAAAAACATTAGAAGTGGAACAAATAAATAGATTTTACAATGTACATAAATGACAAAAAAATAAAACTCACAACCCCAGTATTTAATTTGCATATTCTCATAAACTAATAAACTAGTATTGCTTTCACATTCCAGATTGCAAAACTTGTATTTTCAAAAGATCTCCATCAAGACCAGTGGTACACTGAACTCCCTTAAACCTTCATATTAATGCTACTAATGGTACACAGAGCTAAAGAAATTACTTCATAACCAATACGAGATGCATGATGTTATAAGAGAGTGATATAAATTGAACTTATAAATTAAGTTTGCATAATAGAGTGATATAAATGTTATATAACAGAGTGATATAAAATAATAAATGTAACTTATAACAGAGTGATATATATTATTAAATCCATTTGGGTTCAGGGATTTGGAGAAAGTTCAATTATTAAATATTTAAAATGGTCCATAAATCCATTTGGGTTTAGGAATTCGGAGAAAGTTCAATTATAAAATATTAAAAATAAGTTCCATTATATGCTAAATTAAGCCTCTGAGATTTGGACAAGGATCAAATATTAAATATTTTACATGGTTCATGAATTCATTTAGGGGAAAAGGTTCAATTATGAAAATTTACGGAGGACCGATTAGCCCATTATATATGGAATGAAAAATAATATGTTTACTTTACCAATGTTTTGACATTATAATGCTTATGTCTGATTATTATTGCACTACTTATCCTCTTATTTATTTCCATATAAATTATATTAGACGTTACATATTGATATTTGATTGAAGAAATTTACACATCCACTACCTTATAGATTCTCATGTAAATTTTATGCATCTACTATTTTAGTGATTGTCATGTTGACAAACTTGAATTTCAAATCCGCCTCAAAACCTCATATTGAATTGTTGTGCATCGACACTAAAATGAGAACAATCGAGTTAGAGTTGCGTGTTTTTAAACTTCAAATTGTACCGTTCACTTCTGAGATTCGAAGATATTGTTTGATTATACTGTATAATACACTGAATGTTAATGCACATTAATTTTTAAACAATCTAAAATCCACTTTTTTATTAAAATGTGCACGCCAAACCACTGAACAAAGCGATTTTTATTTAATATGTATGTTTTAATCTTCGGTAAATAGTTAGAAAACATGGAATTGTAGCATATTTCACATAAACAATGCCTTGTTTAACTAATCCGTGGATTCAGAATAACAAAACAAAGAACAAATTCCTAAGGAAACCATTAGATCACCAATCCAAGTGAAAACATAATCAAAGTCAAATATGCAACAAAATTGAAGCTAAATTAAAATAAAGTTATAAACCTATTCAGTAATTTAATCATCTATCCATTGGTCAATCAGAATTTGTTGGGATAAAAAACCACATGGGGTATTCGGTGGATTGACAGAGTTTAGTATTTACTGATTCATCATATTGACCAGATATGAAAACCTTGCAAACCCAAAAAAAATACACACTTCGAAGACGAACACACTCACTCGGAACTTTTAAAGAGTTTTGTGGCAATCAGAGAGCCAACGCTACTTCGGAACAGAAAACCCATCAAAGACATTGTACAAAACACACTCATAACCCAAACAAAGCATCAAACCACCATAATCACGACCAAAAAATTGCACCGCAGTCCAATCCAACGAATTTCAGTATGCCCAATTGATTGAAACGGTAGAAGCAACTAAAATATAAAAGTTAATAACCAAACACTACGAAATAGGGATGGTGGATGAATGCTAAAAAAATTGCTTTCAATCGAGAATGAAATTAGAATGCAAACATTTAACAAATAGAAATTAGAATGCAAAGTTGCTAACAAACACTTACAGGGAGGTGAAAAAGATGGGAGATGGATGGGAAAGCACAACAAGCGAACACAGCTTTGAGTTGCTTACTCCTCACCAGTGAACATGAACCAAAACAAAATCACCACGCGAATAGAGTTGCTTACTCCTCATGGTAGGCGAACATAGATGATGAATTCAACGCTGATGAGGGACAAAATTATATAGAAATGTTGAGTCAGTTTTACCACCAAATATGAGTAAGTTTGCCACCAAGGAAATTGCACCCATTTTTCTCGGGCTTTTCGGGTACGCGTGGATCGGAGCCCGTAGGAGCTCCGATCCACCGAGGAGCGTATAAACGTTCCTCGATGGATCGGAGTTCCTACAGGCTCCCGATCCAAGCTCCCACTTGAAACCCGCTCCGAAAACCATGATTTTTGCAGTTACAAGATCCCGGAAAGCGCTAACGCTCCTACCAAAGTTTCTACCTACTTTGGAGCATTTTGAACCAACTCTTAAGCTCCTAGGATCGTCGGAGCTTGGGGTACTTTCTCTCCAACAATCAGGAGTGGTACCCATGTAGGGACTCTCATGTTTGTAGACTCAAGAAGGATCTATATGGCTTGAAGCAAGCACCAAGGGCATGGTATGCAAGAATGGATGCATACCTTCTTAGGATTGGGTTCGTGAAGAGTATTATTGATCCGAATCTATATATCAAGGTCGTGAATAATGAGCCAGTCATTATTCTGCTATATGTGGATGATCTATTCATCACCAATGTAGAACGAAGAATTCAAGAATGCAATAAGATGTTGGCAGCGGAATTTGAGATTAAGGATCTAGGAGTGATGCACTACTACCTAGGTCTAGAAGCATGGCAGAGACCTGGGGAGATATATTTGGGGCAAGGAAAGTACATCATCAAGTAAATGCAAAAATTTGGTATCAAGTAAACACTTTTGTCAAGGGTCTTGGTATTCATCAATTGGAATCTCTATAAGAAGAATTTTGAGCGGATTTTCGTCTCTAAGAGGAGAGGTGTTGGCCTTGGCAGAAAGCCAACATCTTGTGTTCTTGTCTCTTTGTTTTTGGTAGCAGTTTGATGAAGTAAACACACACACTAATAAATATGAAGAAGATCAAGTTAAGATAAATTGGAAAACCACTTTACAAATTGTTATCGAACCTTGAAGAATCCTACTAACACTAATTGCCCTAGATTTTTCAACATGGTATCGGAGCTAAGGTGCAGAAGTCAAAGGAAGGGCAGCAAAAGAGACATACAAGGATCAGTCCTCAAGAAGGGCATCAAAGTAAGGTTAAGGGTTTTGTCAAGAATAAAGGATCAAGTCTACAACAAGCAGTCTACATCAGCAAAGAACCTTTTCTCCACAGTCATCATCAAAAAGGTCACCAAGAACCTTATCAATATAACTACAAAGCAAGATAACTCAAAGTCAAAGATTATTATCTTGGAGAAGGTCGAAAATCCGAGAAGCAGTCCTAATCAACACTACAACAAAAGGAAAACACAGTACCTTTCACAGTGTCGGTGCTAGCCTCAAAATTTGGGTGTCATTACAACCCATGTCATACCACGGCAATCTTAATGACTTACGTAGTTTCGATGATTGGTATTGAACAATGCTCGAAGGCCACAAAGATCTTTGCTCATGCTAGTCAACTCAAGAAAGGTTCTACTCCAGCAAGGAGCATTGCAACAAGGTTACAAAGATATACAGTCACAACATACATTACAGCAATATCACTTAAGAAGGAGAATACAATGCCACATCTCGGATGGACATCATGATAGTTACCTCTTGATTTCGATTCCATACCCTCACAGTCAAGGAATCAAATAATCTCAACATATCATTAAAGGTGGTAGTGCTTGGTGCTACACAGTGCAAGGAAGTCTCAAGAAAGGTTCTGGAACTCTAATGTACCAAGAAGCTCAAGCAAGGATCTCATTGAAGGAGATCATTCAAGAAAGCATCAAGGTGAAGATTTCATCTTCACGTGACAAGTAGGTATCTTTTCATTCTATATTCAAGTTTGGTTAAATGCCTTCATGATTGCAAGGACATGTATGAATTAGATGGGTTATCAAGATTCCTTGCATGAAGAAGGAGAATAGACATAGTCCTCTAAGTAGATGAAGTCATCAAAAGGTCTCCTCTGAATTTATGAAAAGGGATATTTATGAACGATTCCCTCACATAGCAAAATTGGAGACATCAAAGTGATGTAGATGATAAACTCTTTCTCTTAAGGTGCAATAAAGAAGGTCAAATGAAATCTGATCTACATGAAAGTAAAAAGGCATCAAAGGATGTAGGATATCTTCACAAGGTCTTCTATATAAGATCTAGGAATGAAGACAATGATCATTAATGCACTGGCAAGGTAACAAATATCCATGAACAAGAAGGTTACCTCATTCTGTAACTTGTAGTTTCTATGCAAGATAGAGATGGACAAGTTGATGTCAAAAATATTTAAGGTTAAAAGAACTCAACCATGTGCAGAAAAGGAAGGCAAGGTTGGTCCTCAAGCAAGACAAAATAAGTATAGTTAAGATTCAATGCTATAGAAAGATTTTGGAAGATCATATCACTGAAAGATGGAAGAAACTAAAGAAAAGGGCCAAGGAAAGAGGGAGTAACAAATCTCTCCTATGAGTAAGATAGTATCCCTCACAAAAAGGTCCTATCATAAGCTCCTAGATCTTGTATTATAAGATATGACAATGATAATAAGATGCATCACGGCATCATGGAAGCATTAGAAGCAAGAGCTTGTGACATCACCATGGGAATCATGAAGGACAAGGGGGACAAAATCCATGACAGTCAAACATGAGGGATATAGCTCTTGGGAATCTCATTGAACATTCAAGGAAAGACATATGTCATCCAGGACAAGGCTCGTCATACATCAAGGCAAAAAGGAAACATTTGCCAGATGGGGATATGCAAGATCCTCAAGGTTCTTTGATGGAATCCTCATTAGAGGGTTCACTAATCTAGAGAGGAAGCAAGTGTTTCAACAAGAACTCCAACTTATGGAATTCATGGGATGATGGTGTGATGACATGAAGCAGATCAAGGGATTGAAGATCTTTTCAATCAAGGAAGCTATTGGGAGAAGACTAGATGACCTAAAGGTAAAATGAGGTATGTATACTTGTATTTAATATTATGATGTCATGTCATATGGTTGCAGGTAACATGGATCATTACTTCTATCTTGAGAAGCATGATCAAGAGAAAAAGGATCTTCTCCTCTAAAAGAATGCAGGAAGGCATAAGTCATACTAGATGAAATCAACATAATATGTCCTCATATGAAGTATGAGGTAGTTGACTAAGAAACTCTGATTGAAAGCTCCTGGAAATGGAATGTGTGAGGAAGGAAGAGATCGTGAGATATGCAACCATGATGAAGGCGATCAACATCCAAAAGGCCAAGAAGATTTGAATAGGAAATCTCCTGGAAAGAGATGAAGACTTTGATGAAACTCTGAAAAAGATGAAGACCCTTGACAATGGATATCTTTGATGTGTCAACATGTATGTAGGATGTTGATACCTACAGGAAGATGTCATGATGAAGAGCCATCTTGAAAGGTACAATTTGATTTAATGTTATGTTTTGATTTCTTGAATAATATCTGGATGAGTTCATGCAGGGCTACTGGCACAAGAGTTGTAAGTGCAAATACAACTAGCATTCATCCGGTGGATGGAAATTCTTGAAAGAAACATGATGAGGAAGAAGTAGCCATATGACGAAGGTTCCAGATATGTATCAAGAAGGCCATTTTCCATGAAGAAAGGAATGACATAACGAACCAAGAAGGAATGTGATGGATGGCTAACACCCTCCAAGGAAGAAGCTCAACTAAATTTCATGACATCAAGGAAAGAAGTTGATCAAGCAACTGAAGGACCCATGAAGGAGAAGTTGTTGATATATAGAAGAGTCCCTAACTAAGAGGGAGCTCTGACAGGTCCCTGATCAAGAGGGAGTTTGAATTAAATCACCCTTGATTACAAAGGAGTGACAATTGAGTTTTTCTATTTCATGTGTCATGCACTAGAATAGGACTAACAACTGTAAGTCTAGATGAAGGCCATCAATGGAAATTTAGACACATGATAGACACATCATTCTTGTCTTCACCTGGGAAGAAAGAATGGAGGGTTGGGTAATATTTGGCATCCGATACTCTTTGAGGATGTGTAGGGCATCCAAGATAAGAGTAGGCAAGAGGACCGATATTCTTTGAGGGCTGGGAACCCAAGATAAGAATAGTCGTAGAAGGTCATACTCAGTGAACACCCGGGTGGATATGAACCTTGAGAAACAATGATGAAGTTGTCTATAAATCATTGGTCTCGCTAGCATTGTAGCTCATGGTCTCGTAGAGAGATGGATTTGTTAGTCAAGGCCTTGCACTATGACAATGTTGATTGATATGATGCTATACAGATGGAATTACCAATCCGATTCTTCTTACAAGAAATTCTTCAAATTGAGAATGACCAAGTACCATTATGAATACCTCCCTAGTTAAGAGAGAGTGTTGAAGAAAATTTAATTAGGTTCGGTTTTCATTATGACTTGTAAATATTATGTAAAGAAAAGAAACAATTATTACTTCTTGCATCATGGGTTTCATGAGCAAAATAAATTTACCATGTGTCAAAGGCATTTCCTTGATGTCTTTAGGATTTGGTGTCTTAACATAAGTATTGTCAAAGTCATCTTGTCAAAAGATCTACGCTCCAAACAAGTGTCACTATCCCTTGCAAGTCAGCTTCATAAAGACAGTGATCTCCTCGATATGTCGGCCCAACTTATGGTTCACATGTCGGCCTATTGTATGACGTTGACCCATATATATAACGCATGAAGTGGCATTACAAAGGTAGAACATCGGATCAATCTCTGAAGAAGCAACGAAGAAGAAATACAGTGACATACCTTCGTCTCGGTGAAGCTCGAATACTAATCTAACTCTCGATGAAACTCAGAAAGCAGTCTCAATGAAGTCTATCTCTCGGAGAAGCCCAAAACATAAGCTATTTCATGGTGAAGTTTGTCCTATCTCTATCATCTCAACGAAGGTTTGAAGATTGCTATAAGACAGTGTCACAAAAGTATAGTGATACTCTCATCGTTGAAATGTAAAAGCCAAGGAAGAAGAGAATACTAGAAGTCGAGGACTGTACCTAGACAGCAAAGGAAAAAGGAAACTGAGTTCTGAAGTAACACAGTGATATAACAGTGCGAAGGGAGAGTTCTGAAGCAACATAGTGCGAAAATAGAAGTTTGTAACTTGAAGGCCAAAGACTGCAGGGGATAGTGACAAGTATCTTGGAGGTAATCTTGAGTCAAACACTTTTGTCAAGGGTCTTGGTATTCATCAATTGGAATCTCTATAAAAAGAATTTTGAGTGGGTTTTCCTCTCCAAGAGGGAGAGGCTTTGGCCCTAGCAGAAAGCCAACATCTTGTGTTCTTGTCTCTTTGTTTTTGGTAGCAGTTTGATGAAGTAAACACACACACTAATAAAGACGAAGAAGATCAAGCTAAGATAAATTGGAAAACCACTTCACAAATTGTTATCAAACCTAGAAGAATCCTACTAATACTAATTGCCCTAGATTCTTCAACAAATATGTGGCTGCATGTGAAGTAGGAAAAGAAGTTGTTTGGTTAAGGAAGCTTTTGACAGACTTGTTCGAAAGGTCTCTGAGTCCTACTGTGATTAACTGTGATAATCAAAGTTGTATCAAGATGTCTGGAGATCTCGTCTTTCACTCGAGGATGAATCATATCAATAATAAGTTCCACTTTATTAGGAACTTGGTGCAGGATGGGATCGTGAAGCTAGAATATTTTCCGACAGACAAACAGGTAGCAGACATTATGACAAAGGCTTTTCCTAATAAGAAGTTCAAATATCTAAGGAACCTGCTGGGTTTGGTAGATATTGGTGATTGTATTGATGGTAAAGGAATGGAAGAGATTTGTTGAGGCTTTGCGAGTGAAGCATTGCTTGGGGAGACATCAGGTCGGCACTATGTGTTGACGTCAGGAATCCCGAAATTGGAAAGGTGGTGTTGTTTATTGAGCTCGGTCTCTGGATACACACCTGTATGTTTGGGTTGGTGGTTAGCAAGTAAGCCTCATGTTACCTAGAGGGGCTGAAAGCTTGAGTCCACCTTAGTCCCACATGGATAGATTGCCCTGGTCAGGGATCTAGTCCATGGCATTGCGGTGCCTAAATTGTTGAGAGACTGGTTGGATAGATTTCCCTAGTGAGGAATCTAGTCCATGGCATTGCGGTGCCTAAATTGTTGAGTGACTAGTTGGATAGATTGCCCTAGTCAGGAATCTAGTTCATGGCATTGTGGTGCCTAAAGGTTCTTCATGTTTTCATATGGTTTGAGATCTTCCATTGTATTTGTACATTATGAATACCTCCATAGTTAAGAGGAAGTGTTGGAAAAAGTAACTATGTTCGGTCTTCAATAATGTACTTAAGTCATTATGTAATGTACTTGTCTAAAGAATAAAGTAAATAATTTTTATTATTGTAACAATGACTTATTAAAGCATGGGTTTCATGCTTGGGTCATCATTATATTAGTCAAAGTCTCGATTGTGGACTCCTAGGATTAATATTGAGTTTATAGAGTCATTATACATTCGAAGAGACACTTCTTGGGCTTTCGGATCATGTAAAAAGATTTTGTATTAAGAAAAATATGAATTGTGTGTCCTTTGCATCATGTCGGCCTAAGGAAGATCAAGTCGGCCTAGAGAACCTAATTTGAACCACTAGTAGGCTATATAAAGAAGGAGTCGAAGTCATTTGGAAGCATCACTCTCACAAGCAATTCGATGTCTTTTGGGAAGTATTGGGGATGCAAAGTTTGTTGCCGAAAGGAGGAAAGAAGTGCAAGTTTGGGGGAGTTTATAGAGAAGATAAAAATCAAATTTTTAGCACCTCTCTCTCTCTGTTTTGTGGTCTGGTTTAGGAGATTGAAGTCTCCTAAGGTTTTTGTTGTTGTCAGAAGCTGCATGCTGCTGGGATTTGCTGCATAGTCGAAGTAGATGGAAAGAGGTCGAAGATCTTGGAGGCTGACATGGTGTGGAGGGAAAGTATGGTCTTGGTCTAGGGTGAAGAGTCGCAAAGAATACTATTGAAAGGAAGAATTACTTTGACTAGGTTTTCCCCTCCACGGGAGGTTTGCCCTAGCATGTGCCAATATCTTGTGTCTCGTGTTTTGTGATCTTCATGTATGTATAATTACTTGATGAAAGATAAGATAATAAAGAAGTAAAAGAAGCCAACACACTCATCAGTAATTATCAAGATCGGAGAATCAAACCCTAATATAATATCTTTGATTTTCCAACAGATCTTTATATCAAAATTGTACCTCTGAAAGAGGAATTGTTAAGTTATGGTATGTTCTATGCTTATAATAGTTTACTTCTTTTTCTTATTATATTCCACCAATTAGCAATCACATGTACATAAAGTAAAGTGCAGATAGAACATTAAACGATCGACAGAAAACAAGCCAAGAAAAGAGACACAAGATGTGGCGGCTAGCCAGGGACAAACCCCACAATGTGTGGGGAAACCCTTTCATCAAATCTTCTTTTATCTTCAATAATTCAGCAAACAGAAATAGTACAATAAATCTGATTCATATCAGCAGTAGCAAACCCTAGATCAGCAACATCAGCATTAGCAACTTCATTATCAAACTAGGGCAAACGATATCTCACAAACCGACCGTCGGATTGACTTCATTCCACCACCAAAAGTTTCGGCTTCCAGAGGAGGTTCAGATGAACCTATACCGCAGTTCCAAAGAGGAGATCTTCTAGGCCACGCAAGTCAATCTTTATTTCTGCAGTTGCAGCTTCAGTTTCAGCAGTTTCCGGCTTCAAACTAGGGCAGTCGATATCTTGCAAACCATTCATCGGATTGACTTCATTCGACCACCAGAAGTTGCAGCTTTCAGCGGAGGTTCAGATGAACCTACAGCGCAGTTCCAAAGAGGAGATCTTCTAGGCCACGCAAGTCAATCTTTACTTCTGCAGTTGCAGCTTCAGTTTCAGCAGTTTCCGGCTTCAAACTAGGGCAATCGATATCTTGCAAACAGTTCATCGGATTGACTTCATTCCACCACCAGAAGTTGCGGCTTTCAGAGGAGGTTCAGATGAACCTACAGCGCAGTTTCAAAGAGGAGATCTTCTAGGCCACGCAAGTCAATCTTTACTTCTGCAGTTGTAGCTTCAGTTTCAGCAGTTTTCGGCTTCACATGTGTGAGAGAGAGAGACCCATTTCAGTGCAGTAGAGAAGAGACTCATATCTGCGCAGTAGAGAGAGAGAGATATGATGAGATGAGTGAGTCCAAATGAGGAAAAGTCCTCTTATATTTATACACAACATTGGTGGGTGAATAGATGCGGCTGTTGGGCTTCTGAGCCTACATGAGTTGTAGGTCGGTTTGATAATAATTCCATAATCAAAATAAATTGATATCTCCATGAATACTTATCGGAATCGGATGATCTTTATATCAATCCTACACCTCTCGACGAGAGGAATTTAATAAAAATAAAATAATAAATATTATCAACCATGAATAAGATGACCCACATGAAGTTTTGCCCTAGTTGCCAATTTTAACAGGCAAAACGGGTTCTGAAACCTTCCAGGAGCGTTTTGAGGCATCAAACGACGTTTTTTGGGGTAAAACTTCATCGCTTTGGTGTCACACTTTTCCATGTTGTTCTACACCCAAAGATCTTTCCAACAACACAAAAAGCGCGTTAATCAGAGTCTATATGAAAAAGTTATACCACTCAGAATTTGACCTTCCTGTTTTGGCACCTATAATTTGGGAGGATGTCATGTCAACCCCCATTATTCATGGAAAAGGGGCTAGCCACGTGTTTGCGATGTGAAAGACTCTAGAAGAGTCTATATTGTAACTCTAGCTAAGAGATAATGTAGTCAAACTCAACCACTAGTGGGTTATTGGGTTGTGTTATAACCAGGCCACTAGGAGGAAGAGGCATTCTATTCTTTCAAGAGAATTTGTTCCATAGCTAAGCAAAGATAGCCAAGAGAGATAAGAGGTAGAGCACACACAAAGGATATGTGCACTGTAGCAGCCCATAGGCCACAGGCATTACTTCTTTATGCCTGCAGCCTTATTTTCCAGACAGAGAAAGAGAGTGAAGCAGCCTCACCTTCCAGCTAGGTTTTCGCCCGAAAGGGTTTCCGAGAGCATATTTTGTGTCTTGTGTCGGTGTGAGCTTATTTTGTCATTCTCTTTTTTCTACATAATTTCCATTCGCATGCATGCACTGATTACAGTTAAATCTATATATCTTAAAGTTTAATAAACCTGTAATAGTGTAGAATATCAAATTTTTAATATAATATTATCAAATTTGTTGTGACGAACTATTCAGTGGAATATCCATGGCAGTTTATAGATCATAGCGGGACTACTCCCATCAGTGAAAGTCTGTAAAGAGCAAGGGACATTGACTGAGGTGACAGTGGGTCCTTGTCCCATTGTTGCCACTTGATCTAGTAGTAGTCCCTTTGGAACCCCTCCTAAGACCCCTGCTAAATTAAGGGGTAACAATTACAAATGAGGCCCTGCATATATAGTAGGCAAGGTGCTCCTTCACAAATAGCCGTGAACTTTGGGACATATTATCTAATTAAACATTATTGTGATTCTTATTATTTATATTATTTATTCATAACATTTTCAAAATCATTAATATGTCATTCTTTTTAGATATCTACTCATTACCTCAACAATGAATTAAATAGATGCCCTATTTATATGAAACTACAATTTAATTTGAGTCACAAGCAAGTAATAAAGCAATAAATCATTTCTCACACACACAACCATATAAAGAATTCATAGGTTTTCCTTCAAAATTTGACATCATGAAATGGACCAACACATACCTCATGAAGGAGAAGACACTCAATTATGGAGTCTTCCCAATCAAGCCCACCTTTTTCGAGCTTCCCTTTTCTTTTCTTTGAAAGTGATGACAAAATGCCTGATTGTCTTATATCATCTTTGATTTGTTGTGCATCCTTTTGTACACCTATATTCTTGAAACCCAAGTGTTTCGTCTTTGGTTTATTCAATTTACTTATACGTAACTTAGCAGCATTGATTTTATGTCTACGCCTGCAGTTCAAAATAAGCTCAAAAATGAGAATTCCTTTAGAAAAGAAAAACACAAAAACGAGATTATAGTGCAATAATAACCATGTAGATTGCTTGATTAGGTTTTGCATATAAAACTACAATAAAAGCTTTCTAATAGTGTGCTATGTCCAAAGGATGAAAATAGTAGCATCTCGACATGCATATCGAAGGTTCAAAGTTCAGAGTTAACTAATATGGAAATTTTTGTTGTTAATCTTAGTTTATATTAAATTTCTAGGAAAATGATTACTAAAGTGTGGAGCTCAAAAAACACTCCACCATTTACTTCTTGTATGAACAAAGGTTTTCAATTAAAACAGGATGGTTGCTTTGTTAACAATAATCTGATCATCTGTGAAAAAAAATTCAATCTTAAAAATGTGGGAAGCTTTACAAGCATTTTCAGGATTTCTCTTTTGGCTTTTAACAATGTGGGTAGCTTTTCAAGCATTTTCAGGATTTCTCTAGCCAATGATAAAAGAGAAGATTTTATATCCTGAAGTCTAAAATTCTAAACAGCAGTTCATGCAAAGAGCAATAGTTAGCAATGACCATTGGGTTATTGTGTAAGACTTCCCTGCAATAATAAACAGCTTGTTTCTCACATTTAGCCGCATATATACACATGAATGACTTCATAGACATTATACACACTCCTTGTAACATTCCCCCGACTAGACACTAGGCCATACCAGCTTTCTTATGTAGTTCATAATATTTCAATCAAGTGAATTTTCTAACCAGTAAAATAACAAAATAAGGGCAATCTATTAAAGTTATGGTTGCACTAACCTTGCACGTGCCTCAACACTTGCAACAAAAGAAGGTGGCAGAGCATCTGATTCAACTTGCTTATCCACAATTTCCTGCATTGAAACCCTTTGATGAGGAAGAGTACTGCCATGAGGATATCTGGCAAGTATGCTCTGGCCATGTCCCTTCTTTTTACCAGTAACTTCGTGTCGCCTCTTTCTGATATTCTCCTCAGTCCTTAAAACATTTGCTCTTATTGAGGCGTGCTGTAGTAAGAACTGGTCATGTATTTTAGCTAAGTCTTTTGCAGATATCTTATGTTCACCTGCATCAACCAAATCCAATCCACGCTGTTGTTGCTCAATCAAGTCTGTAGCTGCACCACTAGTATTTAATCCAGATTGTGGGTGCTGCTCAGACATTACAGGGCCACCAGTGATATCCACCAATTTGCATTGTGTCTGTCCTTCAGACAGCTTTAACCTTTTCTCTACAGACAAATACTTCAATGAAGTATAAGACTTGTTTGCAGCTGTTTCAACTTCCATAGGCAACAATGAAGCTTTACCATTTGCAATCTTTTCCTTCTCCTTGAATTTAGTCTTTGCTTTTATCTCCATATACTGCAGAAAAAACAGTTTTAAAAAATGATGATTTATCAAATTATATTCAGTCCACTTCGAGATAGTATCTAGCCAAGCGTGTTGTTTCTGAGCCATAGTGAAAGATAGCAATTTACAAAATCATGCCATGAGTTCAAAACTGGCAACAAAGTTCAGCTTCAGGGAGCAAAGATATTTATGAACAAGAACCTATTCTTGCAGAAAAATGTATGTATTTTGCATAATTTTCAGCCTTCAATAAAGGGTGTTTTGTTTAATACAAAGCTGCAGAAACTACTGATTGATCAGTGACTCCACAATTTCTTTTTTATTTTTGAGAATTATATCTCATAGAGTCTCTTTGGCTAGAATGTTGCACTATGAGGGGCATATCTATGCCATCAAATCCACCATGGATTTGCACCTAGCCTCATCTGCACCCACCTGGAGGGTTCGAAACCAGGTCTCTGCAACAATACAAGCCTGATAGCCTAATCCGCAAAACAAATCAAAATTGAATTTCTCACCCACCAGAAAATTGTGAAATTAAAATAATTACTGCAGAGGGGACCCTAACATTTGACCTGTGCAATTTATTGCAACGTCTCACAAGTCTGCCAATTTATTGCTGACTTTTAGGAAAATTATCGCTGCTCAGGAAAATATTTTGCACTCTTTTCTTATTTTGGTTTCTGATTTCTGATTTCTGATTTCAACTGCTTGGCAACTTTTTGCTGGTTTTTAAAGTATTTATTGGTTTCATTTTCTGGACCTTTGCCGAGTCATTGCCAAGAACAAGTTTTGCAACACTGGTTTTACTAAGGAGATTAGGTGTTGAGCATATCAATAAAATTCCTACTAATGTCATACTATCTCCCTTTTCGGTGTCTGCTATCTAATTTTTATTTCTCTACGAACAAATTTCTTGTCAAACAATACAATTTAGCCTGCTGAAACTCTTTTCCACGGATATGGAAGATTCTAGTTCTGCAGACAACCGAAAGAAAAAATTTATGAATATCTCTAATCTTTGTCCCTGGGTTCACTAATTTGTCATGAAAAGAATTGGCACTTGTGCATATGATTTTTATCTGTGTACATTGTTTTTGTCTAGCATCATAAGTAATTCTTCACAAAAATAGAAAACGTTATTAACATATGTTACCCCTCAAAATGAGCCCTCATTTTGAGACATGCTTCCCAGCAACACAAGCCTTTTTCTCATAATGGCTTTCAGCGTGGTAAATTTTTGATAGTAGACTAATCTAAATATGCATAGTTGATTACAGCCTTGTCTCTCTTCATTGGAAAGGAATACCATCACCTATAGGCTAAATGGGGGTACTTATGGCATTAATTTGAGATCACTTCAACAGTATTTCATGCAACAAGAGAGATCAAGGTTAGAGATAAAATCAATACAATGCTGTCACCTTTGTCGTTATTGCAGTTCCTGACAGGTTTCCATTGGAGGTCAACATGAATGCAGCTTATTCAATGAGGAAGATGATTGCAGCAAAACGTTAGTATGAGGGTTTTCGGCCTGTGTGGCTTTAGGTTCTGCTACAACAAATATTTTGATAAAAAATTGAGACGCTGATCTTGAATCAGAAGACTGCTGTTGGTGCATGCAAAAAACCAGACAGGTCTCCTTTCTATTGTACAGTTTCAACTTAGTGAGGGTATCTCACAGAACACTACAGGGAGTACTTTTTAAACTCAAAGCGAGGTTTATGTAACAAGATCCCAACAGAGAAGGCTATTATTCTTTCTTGTGTATTGAAGCTTGGAAAGATTCCTTTTGACTTACAACCCAGAAATGAGACAGGTGTGTTAAAGATATGATATATTTTGCATCCAGCAGCAGTTTCAGCCTATTAGAGCAGCAAATTGCATTATTCAGGTTGTCAGCCCTTATCACTTTATCAAGAGGAATCTGCTAATACTTTCAGAGGTGAGATGTGAGATAGGTGAGGACAGAGATTTCTACATTGAGGTTTAGAGAACTTTCATACTTAATGGAGATCTGACCCCGAAAAGCCTTCTTGAAAAAATGATCGCTTGGTTTTCCATTTAATGGTGCTGATGCAAAGGAAGACCTAAGTCAACCTCTTAGAAATGTTCTAGACTGCTCTAATAAAGCTATCATATACATTGGTCTAGGACAAGAAATTCAGTTATTGGTTCAGAGGGGAAGATGAAGAGAGTCCAGTTCCAATGAATATAGTGATCATGAAGATGTCAGCTGGAAACTTTGTAGGGCAGCAGCAAAGGGTTTGTCTGCAGAAATAACATCTCATACAGAAATGCTATAGAATCTATACACAAAGGCCTGTTTGAGGTTTGTTACCCCTTAATCTTGCATGGGGGTAATCCTAGTGAATTTTTCACTACCCCTTTTATTTTCATAAAGTTGGGCAGGTGGGGACTTTGTATGTCTCACATGGAATACTGTAAGTTACTTTGTAGTATAGCACTTCAAGATAAACAAAAATGAGTACACTCATCCATCCTTGAGCAGTGTTACCCACTCACATGTAACCTCTACAAGAAAAAATTTCTCCTATTGCTTCAGTCTGCCAGCCAGCAGCCCTATCATGATCCACAGATAGCCAGCCTCATATGTCTCTCATCCACTCTAAGGTCAGTGATTTCTTTCATCTAGACTGCTCACCTAATGAAGGTGGGCCATCTATTATGAGGTATATTAACCATTTTTGTATTTAAGTGCTTTCATTTAATGTTTAAGGGCATTCTAGTATGGATCATAGGTTGAAATGGATGATAGACTACTTTTGATTGTACACTCGTTCCCTTGCTTCACCTAGGTGGTTATCACTTGCCCCTAGTACAGACTCCAGCGTGAACTTGCTTAAGACCTCTTTTCAATATCTAGGAGGCGCACAAATAGGAGGCTCTAATGACGGTAGCATTCCATGATTTCCATACTTAACACTTTCCATCTTCCCCATGTGTCTGCATCCCATATTTGGGTTGATTGTTATCTATCGCTAGTATTGGTTCCCTATTTTCCTCATTCTTTGAGTAGGGCCCAAGAAACTTTGCTCTAAGAGGTTGACGCAGCAAAAAGTACAAAAAAAGCATCAACCATGTTGCCGCAAAATCTAGCAAGCTTTGGAGAGGGGTACCCTACAAGGCCATTACTAGACCAAGAGATAACAATGGGGTAGTGACCCACTATCACCACAGCCAAACCCCCCCTACTCTTCACGGATTTTCACCGATGCAAGGAGTCCTGGTATGTGAAAAGGTCACCTAATGGATATTCTAAGGTTAGGGTACTAGGTGGCTCAATGAGAACATATACAAAAAAGGCATAACTTAGGCAGAGGGCTCCAATTAGAGGCAATTTGCTTTCTTTATAGAGGCCTAGGGTTAAGAGCACAAGACCTAGGGCTCAATTGATTGGTGGAGTGTTGAGGTGACCAAAGGTCAAGGCAAACAGGAAGGGTTTCCAACGATGACTTTCAACAAGGACAAGACACATGAAACCCTCAAAAAGCCCCCAAGTTGAAGCTAAATCCAAACAAGGGGTAGCCTAGAGCTAGTAACTAGGTAAAAGAAATTTATGGACGAAATTGAAGTGAATACTTACAAAAAAAAGGGATTTTGTGGCAACCACTATCCTCTTGCCATTTAGACTCTCCAACTCTGGAAATTCCTCTTCCTTAGGAATTCACACCAAGCCCTAGTTGAATTAGGGAAAAGAGAAGAAAGAAGAAATTTATGGATAAAAGTTAAAGTGACCATCAACAAAGGATGGATAGTGCTTTAGTCTTGGGTGGATGGAGTCTATGAGTCCATTGAATGACCAAAAATTTGCTAAGGAGGAAGAATAAATGATGCTTGTTCTCGCAAAATATAGCAGGCCTTGGAGAGGGAAACCCTACAAGGTATAAACTAGACAATGGGACAACGATGAGGTAGAGGCCCAATGTCACCTCAGCCAAAACCCCCTACTCTTTACGGATTTTCACCAATGGGAGGAGTCCCAGTTAGAGAGATAGAGACTAATTCTATGATATATAGGCTATAGATAAGGTATGAGATAATCTCACTAGAGGTCATTCAAGAGAGGCACAATATAAGTTCACAGGCTTCTTTAAAGAAGCAATTCGCTCTCAACGAAAAGCCCTAGAAAAGGGGGGTGCAAGACCTAGGGTTTGATGTAACTGACGATAATGGGAGTTCCAAAGGTCAAGGCCAAAGAGAAAAGGTTCCTTGCAATGGATTCCAACAATTACAAGGCTCATGATACCTTCAATAAAGTCTAACAAGTTGAGGGAGAAGAAACTAGGGTTTTCCTCTTAGGGAAACACCTAGGGCAAGAGATTTTATGGATGAAACTTGGGTGGATGCCCACCAAAATGATAGGTCATATAGTCAAGACCTACCTCTTGATGTTTAGGCTCTCAAACCACCAAAAACCCTCTCTAGAGTTTCGCTCTAAGCCCTAGATTGTCCTTCCTAGCCTTAAAAGGACCGAATTTGAGAGAAAATTTCAAGATGATCACCAAGTGATAGAATTGGTGCCTTGTCCTATGGGCATATGGAATCTAGGATGCTTAAGATAAGCCAAATTTGTTCCCAAGGAGGCTGAAATTTGATACCCTAGCTATCAAATTTCGAGCACTTATCCATTCAATGAAAAATTGGAGTTTCATGGGAGAGCTATAAGGAGATCACCACTAGGAACATTCATTACATGTTAAGATGAGTAGCGCATACAACATTCATCTAGATATTCTTCAATAATTTGATCTTCAACAAATTAGGGCATAGAGATTTAACATAGAATCAATAGTTCCATGCATTAGACATTCAAGAAAAGATATTCAACAATAGGATTCACTTACAAGATAACATGCAATGTACCCTTCCATTAGACCAAGAACAAATCCAAAGAATAGCCAAAAATTAGCTTCCATACCTCGAAATGCATCCAAAGATCTCTAGTTTACCCACCAAAAGCAAGTGTGAGTTCTTTAAAGAGGTTTGAATTCACAAGTTTGATGATGAGAGAGATCAAATGAGGTCTTTCTAATACATGTGTCCAATGATGTCTTATTTTGGCCTAATAGCCCCTCAACTAATAAAATAATGGGCAAATACTAGGGAAGGTCACAAGTCGACCTTATAGACAATGTGAAAACATAATAATTAACCCATAGGAGGTCGAAATGTTGATGTCATGCATGTGTAGGCCTCCTTTAGGCAAGCGTTGGGCTCCTCTAGTGCCAAAATAAGTGTAGAGGGCTCCAAAAAATCAAGGTATAAGGGTTGGCCCCTAGACTTCCATGTAAATCATCTTGTGGACCCCAATTTTGGGTTTGGGGCACAAAAGTTGGTCTCATGGGTCTCCTGGTGGTAAAAAAGCATAGTTTTGCTCCAACATTGAGGGCTCTGAGGATCGTGCTAGCCCTCCCAAGTCCAAGGGGTGAAACAAACCTCATCTGGGCCTAGAATCAACTGTCAAACCATGTGATCACTGCTAAGTCAACTGGGGCATGCTGGTCCAAGTGCATCATCTCGTGAGTCGTGAATAATATAGAGTAAATTGCAAGCTTGCTGAGGTGTTGAGGATGCACATGGATATGAACGATAATCTGCAAATGACAAGAGTCGCATGGCTCTCAACGCTTCACCTGTAGGGTGCCATATGCTCCTCTAGTGTGCTTGGGTCCCAATTAAGTTGCCCAACCCATGATGAAAACCGCCTTCCAATCACACACAATATCCAGTGTTGCATCTTCACCATTAGGTACAATAATCATTATTGCATCTAAGTGGACCGAGCTTGTTAATCAAGAGCAAAATGACACTTCATATAAGGCTTCTCTTCCAAATTTGGAGCTTTGATCACATACTAGTGTTAACTCCCTAGGTAGGAGTGTCTAATGGACAACCCTATTAGGTACTCATGTCCCTTAAGGCGGAAGACAAGTCCTTGGAACATCCTTCAATCAATAGGTGTCATGTGAATAATGATACAACAGAGGGGAAAAGGGGTCTTAGGGCAAAATTCCATGGTAAAATGGGGTTACAAATAATGAGGAATTTCACATTTTGGGCATGCAAATGTGAGGAGGGAGCAATCGTAGATGCACGAGTTACCCCAACCTTTATTTTCCACCCCTCTTATTGTCTTTTCCATCTCCTTGATTTTTCTTTGTATTATTTCCTGATGCTCTAGGAAATGAGAGCATGCGTTGAATGATGTGTAGCAGTGGCTACCCCCATAGTGGTGGGGTATTTCATCACCCACCATGGGTTGGGACATGCAAGGGTTCCTTTCCATGATGTGGTAGGGCAACATTGGCTCCAAGAACCAGATGATGGTCATAATGATAAAGGGTAGAGCTCATGCTTGGCTTTTGCCCACATGCTAATGTTAATGTCCCAACCATCTTTTGCATTTTAATTTTCATTCTTTTGTTTCTTGCTTGTGGCCTATTGACCACTCTGTGTCAACTACCCTATACTAGTACACCTTTTCGCAAAAGGATTTCGTCATGTTCAAGCACTTAGATCATCTTGGATTCATCATCATCAATCGTCAATTTCTCAGAGTCGTAAACCCATTCTGCAAAATGTTAATGTAAATGACGCTAGTAAAACCATGTATGTATGTAACAACCTAGGTAAGCCCATTATCTTGGCAACGAATTTCATCCTAGGAGGTTTTTTGTCTCATTGATTCATTTGTGTTTCTAAACACAAATGATCGGCAGAGTTTTTCCCTCCAACCTCACGCCAAAGCTAAAGTGAAATTCATTGTCAAGATCTTAGGTGGGTCCTAGTGTTTTAGTTGAGTCTTTTGTAAAAGTGATTTAGGAATAATTTAAGCTAATTGGCTAAATTATTTTATTACAAATCACTTAGTCTACTAGATCATATTGAGTCGCAAAATTGGGTAGTAAATTGAAGGTTTATAACGAACGGATGTTCCCCCTTTGAAGGTTGAAATGTAGTTATCCTATGTAAAAAATATTTTAATGCATGGTCCCTCATTGGCTAAAATATTAGAAGGTAGAAAAAATTATTAATCCCCTCATGTGTCAATTAATTAAATTTTCTAGCAAAAATAAATTAAAATTCTAAGCCAGAAATTTAATTAAATAGAGTCAAAATTAAAATCTTAGAGAAACTAAATTCTCTAAATGGAAAATTCGTGTGTATCAAAAAAATTAATTTTTGGAAACCCCTCACCAAGGGAATATTGGAAATTTCAAGAAAAAATAGACCCTTGGGCCTTAGTAGTTAAACCAAAGTCATTTTTTTGAAGAAATTAGCTCAAAATAATTAGTTTTGAGCTAATAAAAAATAGATTAAAAAATAAATTCAAAAATTCCTTAAAAATAAATATTTTCGACGATGAAGATTAAAAGATAATCAAATATCTATCAATGGTCGAGATTATTTTGACGAGGATCAAGCCAACCAGCCATTTGGGGAATTTATCTATAAATTAGGAGTCATTTGCTTCTCAAAAGACAAATTGAAAAATAAATAAATAAAAATTGAGAAAGCTCTAAGTCAAACTCTGTGATTGTAATATTTTTCTGGAATTAATAGAAAAGACTTTGGGGTTTATTCATGGTGGTGTTCCTCTTCTATTTTACACGTAATATTTTTCTATATCTTGTGCCTAAATGCTCTATTCAATTAAATTTTATAATTTTTTTAATTTCATTAGCCATCAATTGGTTATCTATTTGCACAGGCATTGATAATATCGTCAATATTCGAAAATATCGCGATATTTTCGACGAAACGATATATCACCGAGAAAATATCACGATACTTTCAAAATATCGACAAAATATCACCATATTTTGAAAATATCGACTATTTTTAAAAATTTGAATAAAGAACAAGACAATACAAATAAATAAACAAAACAAAACAAAAACAAAAACAAAAAAAATTGATTTTTTATGTTTGTCGATATTTGCCGATATTTTCATCGATATTGCCGATAAGATATTTCTGGACCTATAGTACCTCTGAGATAGTAGTAGGTCAGCTATCAATGCCAGAGCATCTAAAATAATTGTTTTGGGGTTTTTGGTTTTAGTTTTGGAAAACTAATGAATGAAGACAGATGTAGAATTGAAATACTTAATCCTTTGGATAATATTAATATCTCAGCAAAGGGCTACTATAAAGTTTTACACAGCAATATAGATCAAATAGTGGTGAGAAGAAGACAGAAAATAATATGATTATCACAATTTCCAGACTGTAAAACAGAACAATCATAAGCATGAAAACCTTCTAAACTATGTTCCAAAGATTCAAGGCAATATACTTAAGCTTACAAAAGATAGTGATTATTTATTGATTAGAGGGGATTAGCTAAACAGACAGTTCATTAATCCATTCTCTTAATAGATGATCACTTTAGGAGTTTATAAGAATAGATTGAGACACAATTTTTCCTACATAGATATCTCTATAAGTCATAAGCATATGAAGAAAAACATAATGATTGATAACTGGAAAAACTTATAGGATAACACAAACTGTGTAAAACCAAATTCAGAATCCTCTGCTTTGTATTAAGGTTCCAAAAAGACTGAATACATCAAGTGTCTAGAAAAGCTTTCTTCAAAGGTGCAACCAGGTTCAAAGTAGAATGAACAATCATGACTTAACAAGCAATGAACAATGAACCTTGAACCCATAACAACTCAAGAAGAGAGTTATTTATACAATAATGAAACTAAGAAAATATCCTAAAACTAATTAAGATTTATTCTAGGTAAGGAAAGATCTTCATGCAAGAAGATAGGGGCAGCTATTGAATTGCTTCTTGTTGTCCCTTTTATTTAGGTTGTGTTGGCTTTGTTGTTTGATATTTTGCCCTTTAAGCTGCCTGATTGTTTGTATCCTTTACACTAGTTGATTCCTTCATTTGATCTTTCATCTGATACTCTTTAAACTCTGTGAATATCCTTTGACCCTGCTAAGTAGCCTTTACTGTGTTCCTTTTTACCTTTACTGTGCATTTCAAGTTTTCACTGTGTTTTTCAACAGTGAATCGCTTTAGATTTTATGTTACAGGGTAAAGTGATTTGATATGATCTTCGTATTTGTCTTCCAACTGTACGCAGGTTTTTTTCTTTGTAATCCTAAAACAGAAGTTTTTACCTGAAAACACAGTTGTTAAGAAAAACATAAGTGACAGAGAAGGTCGTCAATGGCTTTATTGAGCTCGAAAGGATATTGGAAGGAGTCCAGAGCGTATCGGAAGGTAAAACAATGGTTTTATTGGTCGCAGAGGTTTATGAAGGTTTCACTGTGTAAACGGGCGAAACAAAGAAAAATGGTGATGTTTACGTTTAAACGGAAAAACAGTTAACTTTTTGAAATATGGCACAAAGTGAATAGTGGCCATTTTGTTGTTATGCAGGAGGTGGTTTTGGTTTTCATCGCACCGCTTATGAGACGCGGGCGATTTTTGGGAGGGGTCACCTGATATAGCCTAGAGCCTGACACGTAGCAAGGGGAGGCTGGTGGAATACTGCTTTTGCAAGCGGGTAATGCTTGGACAGAGAGCCAACTCGAAATCGCTGAGGGTCCTTGGATTTGATCGGATGGTGGTGGAGTGAAAGAGCAACGCAGAGGGGCCCAATGATTAATCATGGCGGTATGGGCTTTATTATGGTTAAAAATTGAGATTAGCGGGGTCTTATGGTTAATAGAGGTTTAGGTTGGATCTTCGTTTAAATCATAAAAACATTTTAACAAAGAAATCCTTCGCAAAACAAGGTATGGCAGACTCGAAATAGTATGAATTCGAGCGGATAAATGACGTCGAGTCCGGGTTCCCATCGCATATCGCAATCACAATTTAGCAAAGGAAGGCCCATCGCAAAGAAATGTGATAGGGGCCAAATGCGATGTGGAAAATATATCATGGATAACACTGCGATCGGGTCCGGGTTCCCATCGCATATCGGAGATCGCAATGGCGGAGGGTGTATGTTTCAACCGGGACTTGCGATGAGGGGCAGATGCGAAATGGGCAATGAATTATGATATATATTTGTGTCGGGTTTGGGTCCATCGCACATCGCATATCGCAATGCAGAGGAGAGTGGATGCACATTGAAAAGTTTGCGATCCGTCGATATGTGATACATAGTTTTATAATAAAACTTAAGGTTTCGAGATATTTAATAAAGGGAGTTAATAATATACAGGAAAGGGACTTTTAGAGGTTTAATACGCTAAGTTAGCGTTAATATGAAATATGAGCGAAAAGGGGAAATACACCAAATATAATGCCTTTTCATGAGTTATTTGATTTTCACATATATACATCAATACTTAGGCTAAACAACTTTTTGTGGGTTTTTGGATAAAAGGGGATTTAACTTGGGGTTTTCACTTTTCCGAGGCAAAAAAGATTTTAACTTTAGGAAAAGGGGTTTTTTATGGAAAATGAATGAATATGAACTGTATGAAGGTGGGAAGGAGAAATTCGTAAATATAGGGATGAATGGGGATGACAGAAGTTAATTAATTGATCTTGTAGACCTTCATTAGCTTTGTGTAATTGCATCATGGACATAGAAACATATGGTAAAGCATGATAAATGTAGATTTTGTCCAATCAATCATCATACTTCTGCAACCTTTCTTCTACTTACCCTTTGCTTATCCTATCATTTTTTCTTCACTTAATGGGTGCATTTAAGCTATCAAACCCTTTTCCTTTCTTTTTATTTTTAAAAAAGCAAACTATCTAATTCTAACCTTATAACATCTAAGGGCTCAGATTAAACTGATGAGCACCTTATTATTCTCTACCTAACTACTGATCTGCCAAGATTAAACAGTTTGGCCAGATCTTTATTCTCTAATTATAACATCAAAGTTAAAGCATGAAGTAGTCAAGATGAAACTATTTGACTGTTATGAGTTGTGGCATTTATGACAAGCTACACACAACCATTATTTTGCAGAAAAAATAGTAGTGGCATTTAGACTTGCTCACTTTCAGAGTTTATTTGTTTTCTTTTCTTTCTAACCTAAAATTTTCCTTTTGCCTTGATTTTTTAGGGCATCTAACCTAACATTTTCTTTGATATGGACATCATCATCAAGATATTTTCAAAAATATTTTATTCAATATTGTTATGTCCATATTCTAACTTAACATTTTTTCAAAATATATATATATATATGATTAATTTCTTCTATCTTATCAAAACCAAAAAAATGCTACATAATTGGCTCCATTTGGGGACTGCTTTCTCCTGTAGAATGCAGAAAACCTGCAGATCCATGTGCCATCTCCTCGAGCTATGGAGTCCTTGCTATAAGAAAGATCACACTGACATCTTGAAAAGTAAAAGAAAACCGGAGTATTTACAATGAAAACTATTTCAACTTCTTAGTACTGAATGTAATGTTTGAGAAACCTTCCATTTACAGGATAAGTGGAATATAGCCCCTCAAGATTCTGCAGCACAAAAGTGTTGTTACCCTTCACTTCAGCAATTGCTAAAGGTCCAAACCATAGATTGTCAAATTTGCCATGCTTTCCTTTCTCCTCTCTCCTAGCATCCCATCTTAGAACTAGATCACCTTCCTTAAAGTCCCTTTTCCTGGCTCTTTTGTCAAACAAGGCCTTCATCTTATTCTGATATTTCTTCAATTTGTGTTGAACTTCATCTCTTTTTCATTAAGTTCAATAATCTGATTTATTTTTCTTGAAAAATCATTAGGTTCATCTATTGAATCCTGCAAGAATTTTAAAACAAGGAAGGCCAAATTGGTAGGGAAGATTGCATCTTTCCCATAGACTAATTGAAATGGAGATTTTCCAGTTTATCTCTTTGGAGTAATGTTGTTTGCCCATACTACATAAATCAAATGTGAATCCTAATTCTTTTTATGATCAGCTAGAGTCTTTTTTATTACCTTTACCAAACTTTTGTTTGACGACTCTACAAGGCCATTACCTTGAGGGTAGTATGGAGTTGAATGACGTAACAAAATCTGATATTTCTGGCAAAAGTCAATCATTTTAACACGAAAAAGTTGTTGCATTATCAATGACAATTTGAGTTGGGCAACCAAATCTAGATAAGATATTCTCCTCAATAAACGTAATTGCTATTGAATCAGTAGCATTTCTGACTGGAATTGCTTCCACCCATTTAGTAAAGTAGTTTGTTGCAGTGAGGATCCATCTATGTTGATTACTTGAAGTGGGGTGAATCTCTCCAACAAAATCTAATCCCCATTGAGAAAAAGGAGCTGAAACTATTCATGGAACGCGTGGAAGAGCCGCTGATTTTTGTTTACCAGCAAACATTTGACAAGGAACACAACCTCTGACCTTTGCCCCTACTTGTAAGAACAATGTGGGCCAATAAAATCCTCCCCTCAGAATCTTGTATGTCGTTTCTCTCCAAGCATAATGTCCCCCACAAAATCCTGTATGAAACTGATCAATGATTCCTTCAGTTTCTGATTCTGTTAAACATAATAACAAAATATTTAGTGGATCTTTCCAGTATAAATTTGCATTTATAATGCAGTACTTCATTGATTTTAACTTAAAGGTTTTATACTCGGTTTTGGAGAATGATGCTAGACACTCAAAATGGATCAAAAAATTTACAATATCTTGATACCAGTTTGACAACAAGAATTTTTCATCAATGTGTATAGGATTGATCTGCTCAGAAGGTAGAGGTTCTTGTGGATTCTCCCCTTGAGGATGAAGGGAAGGTTCTTATGGATTCTCCCCTTCTGCAAGGACAGAAGGTTCTTGCGTATTCTTCCCTTGTATTTCTAAAACAAAATTGATTCAAAGTACTTTGCAGTTGGATTCAGCTAGAAGCTTGGCTAATCCTTGACCTTTTACTAGCTTGGTAGTCTTGATAGTTAGATCAAACTCCAGAATTTGAGTGATCCATCTACCTCTTTTCCCATCAGCGTCTGGTTGGGTTAGGACAATTTTCACAGCATTATTCGGGACATAAGCAGTAATAGGTGAATGTAAGACATACATCCTAAATGATTTTAGGGCTTGAATGAGGGCATAGGCTTGCTTCTCAATGATGTCATACTTAAGCTCAGCATATCTCATAACCTTGCTAAAAAAGGCTATAGGTTGGTCATGGGAATCTTCATTTTTCTGTAATAGAACAACAACAAGGGTTGTTTCAGAGGCAAAAGAGAAAATACCAAATGGCTTAGTATAATCAGGGATGGCTAAAGTGGGAGCTTTAGGGATAGCCTTTTTTATTTGTTCAAATGCATGCCTAAAAGAGGCAATCCATTTGACTTCATGGTCCTTTCGGAGCATGTCAGTTATATCTTTTACAATCTCTACATAATTTGGAATAAATCTCCTTAGAAAATTGATCTTGCCTAGAAAAACTTGAATCACCTTCTTGTTTCTAGGTAAGGTCAATGTTTCAATGGCAGATACTCGTTTGGGGTCAATTACTACTCCCTCCTTCAAAATTATATGGCCCAACAGTTTTCCTTCTTTGATAACAAACAAGGACTTCTTAGGGTTCAATGATATTCCAAATTTTCTACCCCTGTGAAAAGCCTTCATCAAGTGCTTTAGATGTTTCTGATCAAATTTAGAAAAAACAGTTATGTCATCAAGATAAATAACCACAAATTTATTTACCTGACCCACAAAAGTTATGTCTGCAGCGCTCTGAAATGTTGCTCCAGCATTGGTTAAGCCAAATGGCATCCTAGCGTACATGAATGTACCACAGGATGTAGTAAAAGTTGTCTTCTCTCTGTCTGTTGTATCAACATTCACCAGATTGTAACTTGAAAAACCATCAAGCATAGAAAGTCTTTGTGCTCCTGAAACCATTTGAAGTAACTGATCCATTTTGGGCAAAGGATAATTATCTTTTAATGATGCTTTGTTCAAATTTCTAAAATCCACACAGAGTCTTATTTCTCCATTTTTCTTTCTAACAAGAACTAGATTTGCAACCCAATTAGAATATCTAAGAGGGAGGATGATCTGAGCATCTAGCATTTTCTTAATCTCCCTTTCTACAGTTGGTAGAAGGGTTGGATTTATCCTTCTAAGTTTTTGTTGATAAGGTTTTGCTTCTGGCTTCAAAGGAATCTTATGTTGTATTAATGAAGTATCATAGGTCTTTACATCAACATAAGTCCAAGCAAAAACATCCTTATAATTTTGCGGTAACTTAAGATATTGAGCTTTGATCTCAGGATTTAGAGATGCACATATTTTGATGTTTTTGATATCTTCATCAGTTCCAATGTTAATCGCTTCTATGTCATCTTCTGAAGAAATGGATTGAAGGTTTCGAGGGACATCATTTTGATCAAACAATTTTTCTAAAGGAATGAGTCCTTTTGGAATAAAATTATTAGATAATTGAATAATGTCATGATTAGCAATTTGGGTTTTAAAATCTGAACTTTGAAGAACATAAAAGAAGAATTGATCAAGGGCTTCCCCACATTGGGGTTTGTCCCTGGCTAGTGCCACATCTTGTGTCCTCTTGTCTTGGCTTGTCTTCTGCGATTTATATCTATGTTCTATCTGCAATTTACTTTATGCTAATGTGATTACTAATCTGGAAAAGAAATTGAAATAAATTGTTTTAGCATAGAACATACCTAAAATTCACACGGTATCAGAGTTGAGGTGAAGATAATGCCCAAGCAAGAGTGAAAGAGCAATCACCAAAGACAATAGGGAAAAGACAAAAGGATCAATGGGTTCCATATCTCTCTTCTAAGTTCACAAAGGGTGAAATCGAAGCAGAACATATTATCAGAATGGCGTAGTGGAAGTTTCTGATGGCCCATCGAAAGATCACTTCATTGGGAAGTTTGGATCTAAGGGTGGAAGGAAAGGCAGATGCCTTGGTTGCAATAAGTTCAACCATTATGTTTCAGGGTGGCATTCATCAATGGAAAGGTACGTGTTTGGAAATAGAATTTTCAAAGATGTTTTTGAGTTTAGGGTTGTATCAAATTGCAGAAAGTCCACAGGGGACCATGTCCACTGTCACGTAGCACCAAAGGTCTGTGAGTTAGATGGTGACAGGGATGCCTGAATTCAAAAGGAGCATGAAAGTACATGTCCGAGATGTACCGAAGGAAAATCTTACAAGGGGACCATTCCCCTCATGTAGCAAGTCCACAAGTCTGGAAAAACCCAAGGGGTCTAAGATTGATAATTAGGAATCTCGCATATGCAGGTGGAAGAAAGCCCTCTATGGCTTGAAGCAAAACACCTCGAGAATAGTATGACAGGATTGATAGTTGTCTGATAAAGCTGAGATTCACTAGGAGTGAAACGAATCCACACCATCTGAAGGTTGTGGATGATAGACCTCTCATACCGGCACCTTATGAGGACGACCTACTTCTAACAGGTGCAAACCCTCTCATTGGCAAAAGTAAGAGGGAGTTGGATTCCAGATGTAAAATGGTGAACTGCAAGCCTGTGACTACCTCGAGGATCTTAACTTTAAGAAGTTATATGGTAGTGATGTCAGACCAGATTTGGGAAATGCCTCTGAATCTCATAAACTCATTCGATTGATGTTTTTGGTGAACTTCCATCTAGATATATGTTTAGCAATTAGCATGGTGAGCTCACATTTGGTTGAACCTCACTGGATTGGTGCCAAGAAACTTCTGAGATGTCTTCGGGGCACAATCTCTCATGGATTGAGATACACTACCGGAAAAATGAAACTGCATAATTTTTCGAACGCTGATTGGGCAGGCAGTGTGGAGGATCACTAGAGCACTTCTTAGTGTTGTTTCTCTTTGGATTCTGCTTCGATATCATGGATGAGCAAGAAGCAGAAGTCGGTTGTTATAAGCACCGCAAAGATCGGCTACATATCTACGAGTATGATCTTGTATGAAGCTGCCTGGTTGGGGAAGCTCTTCAAGTGAGTTGTTTGTACCACTATGATTCTCTATGACAACCAGAGGTGGGATTCAATTATTGAGGAGTCCCGTATTCGACGATTGCTCCAACAGATAGACATCGGATACTACCTTATCAGGGATATGGTAAGTCTATAAGCAAGGAAGCTCCATC
>APFE030409918.1:53376-70980 GCA_000404065.3 Pinus taeda | reverse complement strand
GGGGGGGGGGGGGGTGCTCCCAAAAGGTTGTAGCAACCCCTCCATGGACCCCCCCTGCAATGAATATTTTATGGGCAGCTTTTCCACCCCATTTCGAACTGGGGTCCAATGCGGCGATACCTTTGAATATAGAAGATAATCAGGTTGCACACCCAACATTGACCAACTATGCTACAATTAGATTTGCCGGCAATCCTAAGTCAAACATAGCATAAATCTTGGTCTTCTTGATCTATCTTTATATGGAATAGTTTATTCGTTTCTTTCTCTTCTTGTTGTTGAAGGCTACTCAGATTTGCCTCCTTCTACACTGATGTACAAACAATATTCTCATCCATGTCTAAGTTTCTTTTAACTTGGTTTCTCAAATAAATGGCCATGAGATTCTTCTTATTATTATCTTTCTTTTTTTCTCCAGGTTCAACTCTTGATGCAACTTCCATCACTTCTCCTTTGTATGGTGGTCAATGTTGCAATGGTTGTAGTGGTTTTTGGGATATTTGCGCTAGTGTGATGTGGCTACCATATTTTTATATTTTCCCCCTTTTTCTTTGTCTTCCCCTCCTTAAAGGCATCTTGTTTCTCCTTTAGCTTCGGTCCACTTGATTGTGCTTTCTTCAGGCCTATGTTCTCCAAGTACTATGCCTATAAAAAAGCCCTGTCCACTCATTTTGGCTTGAATAACATCACTTGCTCCCACTAATGGTGGTGTATACCCCCCATACACTTGAGGAGTATATCTAGGTTTATTTGGGGAGATACCCAACATTATGTCCATCTTTCTTAACTCTGTGGTGTACCCCTGCATGCTTTAGCTTGGTTTTTTCTTGAAGTAGTGCCATCAGATCCATTGTTCCTCTACATACCTAATCGGGTTAAATTGTGACTTAATGAGGGTTTTAAATTCCTCCCACTTAGTCATTGGAGGCTCCCCCTCCAACCTCAAGGTCTCCATGTGGCTCTCCCATCAAGTCAGGGCATGTCCCTCTAATTTCAACTATGTAAGTGAAATCTTGTGTTCTTCCTCAACTTGATGGATGTTGAAATAAACATCTAGTTGCTACAACCAATTATTCAACTTTAGAGCATAGATCTCATCATGGTACAAGTTGATATAGACCTTTTCTTCCATTTTAAATAGGGGTTGTGATTGATTCACGACACTCAAACTGAGTTGATCTTTTCCAAGTTATTTCTTTAGCTGGTTCTCTACTTATTCTCGATCTCTTGATCCCCCTTCTAATTTTTCCTTTGCATTTGAAAACCCATCTTTTCCAAATATCCCAAGCTTATTTCTCAGTGCACATCACGATTTATATCAATGACTTGTTTTTCTAGCTGTGAAAACCTCTCCTCTATAGAATCACAAGGGTTATTCATAGATTCATTGACCATGATTAGGGTTTTGCGACTTTTAGCCAGTTGATATAGATCCCCCGCAAATATCTACAATACACCCAAAGAAACCTACTCTAATACCAATATGATCCATAAACTGTCGTGGATATTCCAATGAACAGTTCGTTACAACATATATGATAAAATTATATTTAATATATGAAATTCTACACTATTACAACTTTATTAAATTTCTAGATCTGTAGATAACTGTTAATAGTGTTAGTTTTTAGGGCTATTTTTTTTTGTTGTAGATAATTTCATTTATGAAAATTTTCAACATTTTCATATAAAATTCACCCCGTAACATGGTATCATTATTAGTAGTTATGTAGAGAGAAAAATGAGCATCAACAATGCAATAGAACATAAATGAATAAAAAAATAAAAGCATGCATGGTAGAGACACCAAGATTTAGGTCAAAGACAAGGGAAAAACCCCATAAGGGGGGAAACCCAACTAGATTCTTCTTCTATTAGATGTTCATCAAGTGTTTAGATAAGATACAAAGTACAATAAGAAAAATATACATCAATCACATCAGGCCTCCCAGGGCCAACCCAAGTTAGTTCACAATTATGCTTTTGAATTGAATGATATGATCTCCAATAATCAAACAAGAACAAAAGAGTTGTGATCATATCATTGTCTCAAGCTACATCATCCATTTCACTTTAATAAGTGTCTTCACTATCAGAGGTCATCACTATCAAGTTCATTGATCATCCATCAAGGTCATTGTCATGCATACAAATTCATTGTACAACTAGGTCACAGGCATACAAGATCACTGCATGTCATTCATCAAGTTCTATGCCATATCCTTCATCAAGGTTACTACTATGTCATTCATCAAACTAACTACCATGTAATCCATATCAAGGCCACAATCATACAACAAGGTCAATGTCATACATGTATATCATTCTCCTCCATCAAAGTCATTATTGAGGTTACAATAAAATACAACAAGATCACTCTAAAGGTTACTATCATATACATCAATGTCACTGCAATGAATATCTTTGACACATTTCAAAAGCATTATCATATTCATACAAATGTCACTACCATACTAGGTTATTTCCATAACAAATGTTACTATCATTGTCATACATAATTCCGTAAATACATGTGTCATTGTTAACATATATTGAAAGTATTACTCGCATACATATTAAGAAATACAAACCACAACAAGCCACGAGATATATAATTCAAACCTTAGATAGAGTGAGACACAAGGTATACAATTCGAACCATAGTGAATGATGCATGCCTCAGATAGAGTGAGTCACAGGGTATACAATCACGAACCTTAGAGACAAAATTGCAAGCCATAGGAAGAGCTACAGGGATAATTATGAGCAAATGTAAACCACATAAAATTAAAGCGAGCCACAAATATTTAACGCAAGCCTCAGAGAGATAAGTGTGAGTCAATATAATTTCATTCGAGCCTTGATGCCACCATAGAGTATAACGATGCCTCTGAAATGTAATATGATTCACATAGTATAACAATGCCACTATAGATTCATTGTGCATGTCATAGGGATATAGAGTGAAACATAACAAAATATGTGAACCATAGAGTCACTATTATACATGTGACTCATAGAGACATGTATGAGCCATAACTAAATATTGTGAGCCTTAGTAGAATAATTGCTAGCCATAGTAAAAATTGTGAGCCATAGTAAATAATTTCAAGCCACTGTAAATAATATGAGCCACTGCAATGCGAGCCCTAGGGAAATATAAGTGAACCACTATGTATAAGATACATGCCATTACGTATAATGTTTAGAAATCTAACATGGTGTAAACTTAATTGATTTCTTTTATTATGACATTATCTTGTGATGTTTCATTATTATTATTCTTTCTTTCAATTTATCTTTTCCTTATCATCAAGACTAATGCCAAACAACAAATAGAAGAGGACATGAAATGTAGGCATGCATCCAGGAAAACAATTCCACTCTAACAGGAAAAACCGGTCAAGAATTCTTCCTTCAGTACATTCAAAACAAGATGAGATGACCAAGACCTTCACAACTTAGACCAAAAAATACTTCCATCCATCAAGTCAATTGTTGAAAATAGCAACAAGAAATGCTAAAAATAGAAGTGCTAAAAATAGCACTGCTATAAATAGCATTTCGGAATACATTCCAATTTTAGTTAGTCCCTAAACTAAAATTGAGAATTAAAATTCAAATTTGATCTTAGCAGTTGTTTGTAAAATAATTAATTAAATTCATCTTGAGTTAATTAGTTGTAGGAAATCAAACATGAAGTCTATGTGAAGACATGCAACAGTTTCTCCATTGATTGAGGAAGTTATCCCTTGATTAAGGAGATCAGGATGAGTTGTACCTTGAGTTGTAATTAGTTAGCTCAGTTATCTGAATTAAGTCTAGTTAGATTAGTTCCAACAGTTTGCAGAACTGTTTGTCAGTTCAGTTAGTTAATGCATGCATGCATGTAACTGATGCACTTCAAATAACTAGATAATCTCTCATAAAGAATTCATGTATGTCAGTTCAGTCAGAGACCTAGATGAGATCAGATGATGGGATAGTGTACTATTAGTTGCAGGAATATTCCATTGAGGATATCTCTTGCATGCAAAAGGAATTCATTCCTTGGAGATTGCGCAATTACTTTTGAGTTTGATGAGTTGTGTGAGAGGCCAATTCACACAGGCGGCAGGACCCCAGGAGAAACTGTGCAAGGAAATAGGAGGCTTGGAGGGCTGAGGGAAGGCATATGTTGTGGCTATTCAGTCTGTGAGCTGTATTATAAGATTGTACTGAGATCTGGATAGCTTGTGAGCTAAAGCTTTGTCTAATCTAGACATATTTCCACTTGTATGATAATACAGAGACTGAGGTTTTTAGCTAAGGCTTTCCCTAGAGTATTCTTCTGTGTTCATGTGTGATTGATTTCTCATTCTCTGTTATATGTGTTCTATTCGATCTTGCTCAAAATCGATTAAGCTTCCACAAGTTTATTATAGAAGTAGATCTAGTATTTTTCTTTAGTATATTGCATAATCTATTGATCTACAGTGAGGAATTTTTACAGGAAACACGAGATGTAGGCACGCATTCAAGAAAAAACTCCACTCTAAGAGAAAAAGCGGTCAAGAATTCTTCCTTCAGTAGATTCAAAACAAGATGAGATGACCAATACCTTCACAACTTAGACCAAAAAAAACTTCCATCCATCAAGTCAATTGTTGGGTGATTTAATTGTGAGTTAAATCCCAACCATTAATTGTCAACTGGGGGTTCGTAGACTGATGAGGTATACCTATACTATATGTACTCGCTGGTTAATTATTATAATAGATTAGTTATAATGCAATTAAAACTAATTACAAAATTAATTAAATCAATCTAATCCAAATTAAACCAAACGTAAAGAAATTGAAATCACACTTGTAGAATTGAAATCACACCACACTTGCATAAATGAAATCACACTTTCTCAATTGAAATCACACTCACACCTGTTGAAATGAAATCACACTTGCTGAAAAGAAAAACACACTTGCTAAAAATAAATGAAATAGCATAACTATACTATGTTTCCAATATGTACAAATATGTGCAAACTGTGGTTGATGGGGGCACCCTCCATTCCTCATCAAGCACACTAAACAACTATCACATCTTGGAGATCAAAGTAGTAGTATGTATTTCGTAAAATGAAGTTACAAGACATTACAAGAATTCTTTATCCTCACTTTACAAATCACATTCTTGGATGGAACTTGGAACCTCCAACTAACAACTAGCAACTAGCTACCTCTAACCTCTAACAACTTTTTACAAGCCTTTGTATGAAGGTGCACTCCTATTTATACAAAAATTAAGGATAACTATTTAATAAATATAGATCCTTACATCTCTCCTAAATCCACATTTATCTATTGTGGTTACAACCAATCTCCTAAAAATTTAAGATACAAATCCTCTCAAAATTCTCTCATCCATGATTCTTCTCCTTTGAATGTGCATAGTTAATGATCGACATATTCTATAATTATTCCACAAATCTTAATGAGTTGGAATTTGAAATTCGAATTTGTGGTTACGTGGCCAGGTAGGACCATTCTAGAATCTCCAAATAAGCCTACAATATCACAAAATTCATAATACTTCTCTCTCTCTCTCTCTCTCTCTCTCTAATATATATATATATAGATATATGAAAAATGTTAATTTCCTAATATTTAATCACAAATTCACTTAAAATACTTAAAATCAATGACTTGGAAAATAATAATGATAAACCCATGTGATTATGAAAATGGTTACTTAATGTAAGGTTATGGGGTTACATAGTTACGTAATGAGGGTAAAATGGTGGAAATGAAGGTGAAAGTGTATGACACTTTGGAGACTCAACATACCCCACAACTGAAGATGTTGCATGTCCTCATGCAACTATTGCAATGATTCCCTTAATCATAAGTTGATATTATTGAAATATTTTTCTTCTATATGAGCTTTGGCTTTGTATTGATTCTCTTTTAACTTTTCATAATCATATCATTTGACAATTTTATTATTTTTTCAAAGTGTACTTTGAAAGATATTTGATTGCAACATATATATTTTTTATGGTTGGTTCTTGTGTGACAACCAAAATTTTATGAGTATTGGTTCTTGTGTAACAATACTTTTGTTATTTTTGTTGTATCAAAATACTTGAAAACATTGAGAATTCCTTTTTAAGTCCCATAGTGATTGTCAGCCATTTGATGTGCTCATCAATTGATCATTGCAAAACATACAAACTTTTGGAATCAAAGTGCAATAATAGTTGATTCGAAAAATAAAGTTGATTAGGATGAAATGAAATGTTACATGTGGCATGAAATGTGAATATGAATTGATATCTCTTCCCCCCAACTAAAGGTGTTTCAGTTTTTGGCAAATGAGAAAGGGAATATAAATGGAGTGAGTTATTTTCCAAAATTACAATTTTAGTTTTTAAGGAATTGCATGACTAAAGATTAGAAAATACCATACCTTCACTTACCTTAAAAGGGGACAAGCTATGTATATAGAAGAGTGTGGTTGTTGCTGCTAGATCATGGAATATGAAGTAAAATAATATGATCTTGCTTCTTCTTTCTCTTGGTTATATGAATTGAGGATGAGAATGGAATCTTTAATGCTATGGCTGCTGAAATCATGTAGTCTTCATTCGTTCCACTCAGTGGCATAATTCTTATTTATGTGAATAAATGTGTCGATGTCGAAAATAGAAAAGAAATTGTTTGATTATTGATCATTAATGAATGCCATTAACCAACACGAGACTACTCACCATTGATGTCAATGAGAGTCAAGATGCCTAAGTACATCTTACTAGGTAAGAATAAATGTGTCGCAGTTGAGTCACCTAGAAGATTCGACAAACATGGGACATTGATGTATTCCCATTGTTTATTGACAAGAGAGCTTGCCAAACCTCAAGGTACTTGAAAGATCTCTAGTTTTGATCCTAGATGATGTGTCAGATTCGATGGATCAAAACTTGTTAGAAGGGAGGCCTTAATGAATCCTCCGTCATCTAACGCGAGTATGAAATAATAATTTGAAGGACTATACATGGAAAATTTGCATTAAAGCAAGCTTTATTTTACAGAAAGGAAAAGGAAAATGGGATGAATCAACTTTGTAAGGGAGTTGAATGAATTTATTGTTGGGTTAAGGGTGAGTGAAAATGAGGCAGAAAAATATGAAGATTGCAAAGGGAAATGAGTTTTGGTAGTAGGGAGATGGACAGTTATGGATCGATTGCAGGCTTAGAATGAGTAGAAATGGTAAAATTGGTATATGTTTAGTAGAAATGGTGTTATGGATCTAATTTGACATGGAATTATCATGTTCTTCTGAAAGAAACTTGGTCTTTAAAAAGGTACTTGTGCATATAGTGATCTTCTTTCATTGTCCTAGAATCTGCAAAAAATTAACAATTTCTGCAATAAAATGTAAGATTGTAGAGAGAGAGAGATGATTAGTCTCTCCTTATTTGATATATACACAAAATAACTTAGAAATATTACTAATAAAACAAATTCTAGAAACAAATTCAAGAAAAATTAAATGCACTTTTACTTGTTTAGATAGCAGTACCATGGATCACCTATTATTGTTTTGTTGTGACTTCTTCATTGTGTTTCTAACCAATTTTGACATTGAGACCTATTTTCCATACACTTAATGCTTTATCAATAGACCATAAACCAAATTTGCATAAGCTACATAATTGTGTTGATTCTGCAACGACTAGAAATACAAATTGTTGCATTGCCTTGTTGCTTTACAACTTGCAATTAGACTCAGATGGTGGTTTGTCAATTATCACAGTTGGGTTTTTAATGTTTGCAGGTTATTATGAAACTCTAAGTCTGTAACTGTGTTTTTTCTTTTTCTCTAGCACTCCACCCTTGTCCATGATGGATCGAGAAAATGCTCAAAATTAAAAATTCTTGAATTAGCTTGGAACCAGCGCCAAAGTGTAGATCTCGGTGCCCTTAATCCAACGCAATTCATTTTATTAAAATCCAACTTTGGATGCTCTGGAATCACGTTTTGTTCATTTTGAGAAACAATTAAAAAAAATGAATTTTGAGTTGCAAGAGTGCCTAGTCAACGGTCCGTACACTGACTAGGTCATAACTTGGCAAGTTGATTGGATCTTCTGTTGTAGCTCATGCTAGCACAACGAAAAGATCAAATATCTCCAAGAAAAATTTCCAGTACAAGATTAAAGTTAGAAAATTGTTCCAGCACGAGATTAAAGTTAGAAAATTGATAGCATCGAGTAACATTTGCTAATGGCTCTACAAAGTGAAGGCATTTTTGCTTTTATTAAAATGACAAGAATGATGAAATGAATCATGTTTTTTTTTCAAATGCTTGGAAAAGGGGACAATTTTATGAGAGTTATTTAATGTCAGTGAGCAAGACAATGCGCCAACATGAGAATTGGGCCACAAGTAATATAAGGGTGGAAATGTCCATTCATTCAAACAATGTGGAATATATCTGTCATTTATATAACAAATGCAACTCATCATGAAAAGGAACATATAAAGAGGAATTTGTTTTATTTCATGCATATGCACTTTTATTGGTTGTTGCAGGGGAAGATCATTGCCATGTGGGATCAAATATACAGTGTCCAAAGATCTATTCATTTTCCTACTATTGGTGGGCTGGAAATTGGAGTGCACTCTATAAATGATGACCTAGAGAATTCTGGTACATTACAGGGAAATGATGATGCAATCCATGGAGGTAGCAGTGAACTCAGAGATCTTTCACAACCGGAGTTATCGACACTTCCTCTAACATTAATGAAAGACTCTTTAGAATTTCATTTTGAATTGAAACACCAGTTTGACACTACCATGGAGAAGTTAATAGCTTCCATTGAGGAAGTCATTCAAGATGAGACGTTGGCAGTTGTTCCTTTCTTGGAAAGAATGTCTTATCTGGAGACAAGACTCCTTTTTCTTATTGAGAAGTATAATAGAAGTCTTTAGTTACAAAGGAAAGGAAGTAGACCAGTTAAATGAAGAAGCAAATGTGATGAATTCAATTAAAACTCAGCAGGAAGAAGGAATTAGGGAACTCACTCACTGAAAAGGAATTGAGATTTCCACTTTGGCAAAATTAACAGATTTAGAATTGAAAGTTACTACAAAATGAAGATGCACCAACAGGTCCATTTTGTACGTTCAAAGAGCTTTGCAAGGATTAACTTTGAAATACCAACCCATGAGGGAACGAATTTCCTTTATTTGACATAGACTGAGTCAATATTTTTGGAAATTGATCTTATCAGTGCTTTGAAGAGTAGTTCTTTTGGCTTGTGTTGTTTTTCAGAATGCAAAGCCTCGGGAATGATTGATAAAAAATGCAGGGGTCCTTAGGCAGAAAATTTTAAATGCACTTTCTGATCAAATAGAGAAACATTTCGAAAATCCTCGATCTGAGTTTTGTGCAGAAAAGCCCAAATTGGCTTCAACGCGGGGAATTTCCAGAAATTCGAAGCGGTTTCACATATTTTCTAAGTTCCTTCAAACACCAGTTTTGAAAAAAAAACGCCCTACAAACTATGGACGACCACTGGAATTCGATTTGTGTATTAATAATTTGCCTTTTTTATTTTGAGCAAAGGGGAAAGTTAGGAATATGATGCATCCCGTGGTCAGGTTTGCACGAACAATTGTTGAAAGTATTGAAAAAATCCTTCTGTGGAAATTCAACACGTGAAATTGTTTGCAGTCAAGCTGAACAAATTTTACATGGGAAAAGATTTTATTTTGGCATGATATTTTGAAAGGAACCTAATTCATCAAAAACATTGGGACTTCACCCAAGATTCCCAGTATTTTCATGGATTGGTAAAGAAAGGTGGACATTTCTTGATTTGACTGCAAGTACTTTTTCATGGGGTCTAACAATTGGTGGTGAAGGTGTCTGCGTAGGGATTAGCTTACCTAATGTAGAGAAGACGATTGGATCCATTGTAGAGATTACTGAGAAGGAAGTCGAGGATAAATTGCAAAGTGTGATTTAGGATAAATTTTCACTTTTTGAAGATGATCATTGGGCAGTTGATATGATTTCAGCAGAGATGGACATCTATGCAAATTTTGTATTCATACATTGTGAAGGAAGAAGGGTAAATCTTGTACTCTGCGAAGAACTTGAGGAGATGATGCGTGATATGAAAAGTGAAATGGAGACTTTTCAAGGAAAGAAGCAGTAGAATCCCCAGTTGGGTGGAAGGAAAATATGGCTGGCTATGGCTGGAGCAACAAATTTTGAGGATGAACAAGGGATTGTGCTGGAGCAACAAATTTTGAGGATGAACAAGGGATTGTCCGTTTATCCAATGTTTTGCAATACCAAAGCAATTTTATTTCTTAGAAACTACTTTCTACACCTGGATCAACCTCATATGGTGGGTCAAGATAGAACACAGACTCAGCAAAAATTGAAGGGAAGGCAGCCTATCGTCATCTTCAATATGGAGATATACATCTCGTTAATCGACCACCTACACTTCATAAGCCCAATATGATGGCTCAGGTTGCTCGTGTACCCAAAGGGGAGGAAATTCTTCGGATGCGCTATGCCAATTGAAACACTTACAATGTAGACTTTGATGGCAATGGCTTGCGAGTTTGAAATGGATTGACGTCCCAAAATGTTCGTGCTTGAGATCAATGAAACCCTGACATCAAAATATGCACAGAGTTTATCCCGAGGAGTGCCCCCGCAAGAAGTTTAGTTGATTCCACTCATTTAAAAATCAACCAATGATATTAATTATGGGAGCACCCTCCTTAAGCTTCATAAACTACTATGACTGGTCCTGTAGGCAGTAATTGGTTTCAAAAGCCATATGCAGTTTTTCGAATGTGTACGTAAGTACTATAGTGGGACCCGAAATGCATTAGTTTTTCTCCTCTTACCTGTAAAGGAGGCAGGGTTTTTATTTTGAAAGGTTTTGTTTTATATTATATATTATATATATAATGTTAAAACTACCATTTTGTAATTCAAATTATTTCAACATTTCCTAAAACTGCTTCAAAAAAATCAGTTTTGAAACTAATCATAACAGTTAGGCAGTTAGACTAGGCAACAGAATAAAAGAGCAGGAATTAGATGGGAAAGGGTTCGGAAGGGCACAGTGACTCATGGATGGTAATGTAGTCAAAATTCTTTTTGAAATATGACTATGATATGGCATTTTGATTCCAACATTAGTGTTGTAGTGATTGTTTTTCTCATGTGTCCCAACATTCATATATGTTTTTTCTCTCTTGGACAATGTAAGATGAAGCTGGCGCTTTATTTTATGTTTTTAATTAATTTACTTTGTTGTTTTCATTAAAATTTCGTTGTAATCATTAAAAATTAATTTTAAGCACTTAATGAAGCGCTTCACATCTGAGAATCTCATTCATATTTTTCTTTTTCATCCCTCATTCTTTCTACAGAGTTGAAGCACAAATTCTTAATTTCCTGTGTCAAAACTTTATCTCTTGCGTTTTCTACTTTACATCTCCACCCCGCAACTCTCATATTTTCTCTATCCATTCTGCTTTGGGAGACTAGTGTTTCATAATTAGAGGCTTTTCTTACAAGTCCTCATGGCATGTACTTCCACCCATTGAATTTAATTATTTTTAATTAATCTTAAAATGTCTCAGGAACTAGTTCCCCCACAGCCAGGAAGTATCTCCTGAGGTATAACACCTTCATTGGCCACTGAGTGATTGACACTTAGCACGAGTTTATTGGTTGACACATGTTAATTTTTTAGTGGTTAATGGTTTTGTGTGGTGGCCCAACAAGGGAGTGCCACGTGGACCAACCAATGGTTGCCATGTGGCCTCCTCGTGGTGGGCCAAAATTTTGTGTGAGGCTGAACAACCTCCACCAAAATCAAAATCGAGACCTCATATGTAATGACCCATCCTTATAAATATAATAATAATAATAATAAAATGAAATGATATTTATACAATTGAATGAAAATTAAGTATTAATATCAAATATTAATTAATTTCTAAAGTCTATATTAAAAAGAAATCAAACATAAATAAACTTTATATATTTAGGAACAAAAATAAATTAAACAATGTAAATATATGATAAAGTACACTTTAATAATCAAACTTTATAGTGTTAAAACATATATATGATAATCATAAGGTTATAGTGATAATATATATATTTGATAAACAAACTTTATAGTGTTAAAACATATATATGATAATCATAAGGTTATAGTGATAATATATATATTTGATAAACAAACTTTGTAGTGTTAAATGATAGTCAAATGGTTATAGCGTTAAAGTATATGTATGATAACCAAACTTTACAACTACTTCCAGCGTTACATTAACCATCGCATAAAGGATTAAACCTAAAGCAAGGCCGAACCATCTAGACCAGAAGATGACTCACCACTGGAGGAAGCCTGTCACCGCGAGAGTAAGCGGTGGAGTCTTGGGTGTACAGGGCGGCCACCGCTTAGCGGATTACAAAATGACCGAGATAGGGCTGAGAAGGGGACGCAGGAAACAGAGGGCAGAGAGAGGAACGAGGAATCAGGAGCTTACATTGATCTGAGGTTCTGGGCACGGGGGCAGTGAGCTTCGGTGAGAAGCTTGCTCGATTGGCTGGGAGGAATTGGTTTCCCGGTAATCGGATCAGCTTCAACAGGAGAACAGGAGCAGACAGCAGTTCAGCAGCCAACAGTTCAGGTAGGTCTCGAAATCCCTTACAAATTCTGCATATTGTTTGCTTTACATTAGTTAGCTGTTCATTACACATGGTATCAGAGGTATGGTTCAAACCCTTCGACTGTATAGGCCTACGCTCGTGTAAATTCTTTTGTGTGGCTGAGTTCTGTTACGTGAAAACTTTAGCAAACAAAACTTTTCCCTATTTGATCAGCAGTTCAGGCGAATGGCAATCGTCTTCGCCCGGCTCTCGTTTATCGCTCCTTGTCCGTTGCACCCCTCAATTTATTACCAACTGCACCGCACCTCATACGATCTTAGTTCCGGCATACACTCGATGACATAAATGTGACGCCATAATTGAAATTCGGGCGAGCGAGAGCATCCAATGGTCGATCTGAAGGAGATGGAAGTCGAGTATATTTTACACGTAGGAAAACCGTAACGGGTTTTATAGGTAAAATTGACTGTAAATTGGACGCCTTTGGTACAGAAATTCGAAGGTATTTCTTTTAACAGTTGTTTTCATCCTTTTAAATAGCATTTCCGTCAAAAATAAAAAATAAAAAAATAAAAAAGAATTGAATATATATATATAGGAGAAAAAGGGAACTTTCTTCGAGCTCCTGAAGGGTGATTATTGCAACATTCTTTGGTAAAGAATAATTGGGATCCATTGCTGAGAAACTTGAAATATGAGAAGCTTTCCAATGGTCTCCATCCTGCTCCGAGAAGGCTAATAGGAGCGGAGAATATACTTCTTGTCCAGTAGTACGATGCCACTGTGCACCGCTTCCCAGAGGATGGATGCTAACATAATAGGTACCTTTCACTGTTAGTCCTTGACACTTCGATTGTACACAAACAGTTTCATTAAGAGGTTCACCAACCCCTCGAGAATCATCATGGAGCAATCGCCTGTGAAGCATTATTTCAAGTTCCCCATCTTCAATGCTTGCACCTCCAACAGCGATAAACCAAAACTGAAAATTCAGCCTTGTCATCCATCATATAGATCCCAAGGTTAAGAGGATAATAGTTGCCTGCCACAGGTTGATGTACTTGTAGATCCCAATCTGTCCTATAATCCCTCACCCGCTTTATGAAATCTCTTGCGTTAGAATCTGTGTAAAACACTTTATTGGTAGTCATATTGGTTGTAATTTGACTTATCACTTCCTTTCCAACACCATCGTGGACTGGGATGGGGCCAACAGTGAACTCCACTTCAGCATGCTCCTTGTCCTTGTAAAGTCTGGTTACCTGATAGATCCATGAGCGGAATTCTTCATGAACTTCCTCAACCAGAGGTCCCCTCATGATAGTCAATGGGACCAATTTTTGAAACAGTTGTTGGAGGGGCACCATTTGGACGAAAGATATATGCTCCGGAAGCCTGATTGTCCGTACCCTTGCCATCATTGGCACCATACCAAAGATATGACTGATGCATTGGAACCTTTACCCCTGTCCTGGGATTTTATATCTGTTGACATTAGCCAGATGCAGAGGAAAATAACATTTTTAGGTTGCCAGATCCAACTTCAAAATTCCCATTCTCACTTACTTTTGCTGATTCTATCATTGAGAGAATAGATCTACCTTCTGACATTTAGACAACATCCAAGATTTATTATCTTCTCAAACATATATCTTGAAATAATCTGAGATATCAGCACCTCTTATGATGTTATATGGTATTTGTGCTTTACAATGCAGAGTATTATGCCATGGTTCATCAAGCAAAAATTATGATGATGTGTAAGATGAAAAAAAAAACCTTTAAGCATGGGAATTTAAAAGAGAGGTACTGACCTTTACCATTATCATTTGAGATAAAATATGTGCTGAATCCAAGGGGTGGCACAGATTTAAAGAGTTCTTTTATAGAGGTGTTTATCCATCTGTTTTACTATTGACTCACTGTTTCACAAGTCAGTTCTGCACCCATGTCTGTACTAACTTATAATTCATAGTATGCCGTGAATTTTCTTCTTTTACTTTCATGTTTGATTTACTTAGTCTTTCATATGGTTCCTGCTTGTTGGGAACAGCAATAGCTAGGCCTTGTATGCCTGAAGGTCCAATATATTTTAATTCAGTCTGCATATATTTCTGTATTTCCTTTTATTATAAGGTTGTAATATTCTTTGTTGATAATTGCTACTGAATGTTGCTGTTCTCCTAATGTTCGTCCACATTTACTGAAGCCATTGACAATTCCATCCTTGAGATTTCTTCCATTTTTAATAATGCATTGCACTATACAAGTCAGTCGTCCAAACATCAAGGATAAACACTCATTTACAAGGAAAGCACTCCAATCATTTTTTTTTTTTTGCCAGCTGTTCTGAAGAGAGATTTTCTGTCTTCTCCTTTTCTGAACTCGATCTTCATATTGACTGTCATATCACATATTTTCTCCTACATGTACTTAGTTATGAGAATTCCCAACTCAGATCTGAAATAACATGTGCATACTAGTTTGGCCTGTTCTGTTCCCAAGATATTTCTGTCTTTTATCAATAAATATTTTGACTTTACTGTTGTTTATCAATGAATGCTGACAGTACTGTAATCATACCAATCCAATCACCCTTCCAGGAGTCCATCTGATCATTGTGTGAAGAGTCTCCTCCGGGAATATGCTTGTATTACTCTACAACAGCAGCAAGTCAGAAGTATAGTTGCTCGGTGTCACTACTGGCAGGCCCTTTCATGTTAAATGCTGGCCCTGGAGGAAGTCATTAAGTATTGCCGGTATCCATGGTATAATCTGAAGGATCTCTAGGCACCAATCCTTTTAAATATCCCACAGCTACTGATGCATGGGTAAAGTACTTTATTACCATTCATTAAGGACAAGAAATGAAGCAGTAGAGTTGGGCTATTGAGATGACTATCATGATGGACTTCCCATTTATAGAGTACTGGTGATGGTACAGTGCCTAAGATTACGTATTCTAAGGTCCTCAAAATTTCATTATGTTGTTTATCTTCACATGAGCAGAATCAATACAAATCATGCCTCATAATCTGTAGGCAGTCAGACAGAGACTGGAGTGCTGGAACCTGAGTCTATGGTTAATCGGGGAAGTTTTATCCCCGATTCGCAGGACTTTCACCCACCCCAGTTACATACTCTTAATCTTGAGGAGCTTCATTTGACCACTCTTATAAACTTTTAGGATCGTTTATAAAGCTTATACAAATTTGCGAATCCTCAAACTGTCTGAAGTAAAGCTTGATTGCAGATTTTCATATGTGAAACCCTCTCAATGTTGCAACCTCCTCTGCATATTGACAGGGATGTTTAGGAATTATACTTGGTAATAGTACCTAAGGTAACGAAGAAAAATATATATATATATATATAATTAAATAAATAAAATTTTCCGGCTAAAATTCATACTAATATGAAACCAGAACAATCCTTCATTTATATATGTATATTATAGGTTTAACCCATATCTAAGTAATATATTCCAAATATAAACATGTATGCCCTTCTTTAAAAATAGTAGCTAGCTTGAGGTGTGACGGGTATGTTGCCGATAATTCCCATATCGAGGCGTTTAAACATCGGCATTTTTGTGAATGTTATTTAGTAATAAACTTTAGATGTCTTACCTTAGGAACGAATAACCATACACTTCTGCATTATTCATATTAGGGTAGAATACCCTGCATTAGGACAAGGAGGTCGCGAGACCACCCTCCTTGACCTCGGTACCAATAAGATCCGCCTAGCGGGTAAAAATAGCAAAACTATACCCGTTTATGAATGTGAAGTCGCAAAAGGAATTTATGCGTTAAATTCGGTTGTCTACCTCAAAATTTTGATAAAATTTTATTATGTGTTCAGGAACCATTACAATGGTAAAGACGTATGAGCGACGACGACGTGATCGGGCAGCATCACCACCATTAATGCCGCCACCGTCACCATCATCGTCCCCATCATCACCACCCATACCATTATCAACATCAATCGCCCCAGCGCCAGAGTTGACTGTGATAATGAACTCCTTGGAAGCCTTATTGGAGACATTAAAAGAATCCACTAAGGCTAGAACCAAAGAGGAATCTCAACATTTGGCTACCAGTTCAGCGGAACCAAAGAATTTCGAGCCTAGAAGATTGAAGGAAGACATCTCTAGGGAGCTTCAGAAAATCAGACTCCCGGAATTCTCAGGAGGTCGGGCAGGTGAACGCGCTGAAGCATGGTTGGAAGGAACGAACAGATGCTTTAGGTTAAGAGAATATTCGTCTTCGGCAAAAACAAAAATTGTCGTGTTTCAACTAAAGGAAAGTACCTTGATTTGGTGGGGAAATCTGGAAAAGTAGCTACACCTTACATCAGATAATGCCCCTTGGGAACTATTTGAGGAAAGGTTTCGTGCAAAGTATTTACCTCCATAGTTTCAACAACAGCAAGCAAAAGCCTTTCATATGTTAATTCAGGGAAATAAAACGGTGGAAGAGTACGAGATAAGGTTTATGGAGCTTGTAAAATACATTCACTACTTAGACTCAGATGAACGTCAAGATGAACGCTTAATATTTGGGTTAAATTCTCGCATCAGAGCCTTGGTAAGCATGTGGAAGCCATCATCAGTAGCCGAGGCATTCGAATGTGGTCGTTATGCAGAAGAGCACCTAGGGATCAAAAAGGATATGGGGTCAACAGGGCCTGTCCAATCAGGATTTCCAGGAAAGACTCCCCGGAACTTCTTCAGAGGGGGTAGCTCGAGGCCACCTTACGGTAACAGGTTTACCCCAAGAAATATAGGGACGAGAGCTCCCATGGCAGTAAACACTATAGCCGCGGGATCATCAAACACCAGTCCTTGGGCATCTCGAAGGACCGCTAGTGGAGGAAGAAATTCGAGAGGAATCAACA
>APFE030409918.1:3113-48735 GCA_000404065.3 Pinus taeda | reverse complement strand
AAATTAAGTATTAATATCAAATATTAATTAATTTCTAAAGTCTATATTAAAAAGAAATCAAACATAAATAAACTTTATATATTTAGGAACAAAATCAAATTAAACAATGTAAATATATGATAAAGTACACTTTAATAATCAAACTTTATAGTGTTAAAACATATATATGATAATCATAAGGTTATAGTGATAATATATATATTTGATAAACAAACTTTATAGTGTTAAAACATATATATGATAATCATAAGGTTATAGTGATAATATATATATTTGATAAACAAACTTTGTAGTGTTAAATGATAGTCAAATGGTTATAGCGTTAAAGTATATGTATGATAACCAAACTTTACAACTACCTCCAGCGTTACATTAACCATCACATAAAGGATTAAACCTGAAGCAAGGCCGAACCATCTAGACCAGAAGATGACTCACCACTGGAGGAAGCCTGTCACTGCGAGAGTAAGCGGTGGAGTCTTGGGTGTACAGGGCAGCCACAGCTTAGCGGATTATAAAATGACCGAGATAGGGCTGAGAAGGGGACGCAGGAAACAAAGGGCAGAGAGAGGAATGAGGAATCAGGAGCTTACATTGATCTGAGGTTCTGGGCACGGGGGCAGTGAGCTTCGGTGAGAAGCTTGCTGGATTGGCTGGGAGGAATTGGTTTCCCGGTAATCGGATCAGCTTCAACAGGAGAACAGGAGCAGACAGCAGTTCAGCAGCGAGCAGTTCAGGTAGGTCTTGAAATCCCTTACAAATTCTGCATATTGTTTGCTTTACATCAGGTAGCCGTTCATTACAAATCTATTCTGAAGAGATATTTGACCAACTTCCATGTCTTTTATAATTTTATCATTCTTCGCTTTCATGCCCATGAATCAATTTTGCATATAGTTTACCTATTTCTTATGATTTGCTTGCATGGTAGCTAATTGATTGCTGTGATCAAATTCCATGTTGGCCATTTCTTCTTCATGTCTTTCTTCCATGGCTGTGATTTGATTGGAGTGAGTGATTGAATTCCATGATCGTTATCTTTTCCTCTAAGGCTAATAACTTGTTTTGTATAGAATCAATTTCCCTAGCATGATTAGTTGTTAATCTTGCTTGGTTAAGTTCCATATCTTTAATAAGTTGAGCCTGATTAACCTCTGTATTCTTGATTACTTGAGCTTGATTTAATTTTATGTCTTTAACCATCTGAATCAATTCCTTAACAATATGCTTATTGTTGTCAACACTGACTTGACAACTTGTTTCTGCTTCTCCACTATCATGGATTTGTCTTGCAATGGTACAAATGGATTCATCATGAAAATTGTCTTGAAATCTTCTGTTGATAGTTGATTTCTTTACAAGATCACTTTCACTCTTTTGCATAGTATTAGGGACACAAGGCAAGTCACCTTGTTTTATATATCTATCCTTAAAAGCATTGATGATGTATTGTAAAGAAGCGAAAGAATCCTCAGGACAATTACGAAACCAATCCATAGCATCACCTTCTAAGGAAAAGGAAAAGAGTTGTATTTTGACATCTTCACGATTATATTGTGAAGGAAGACAATATCTGGTTATTATATGAGTAACCTTGTGGAGATGCTTCCAATAATGGCTGATTAACCACCCGAGAACAAAGGAAATTTATGAAAGGCCTCTTCCGGAATATCATGAAGAGTATCATCCATGATGACCTGCTTTCCGGAATATCATGAAGAGTATCATCCATGATGACCTGCTTAAAGTGGGGAAAAGGAATAACCAAATGGATGCTAGAGAGATAGATCTTTGCTCAAGAATTTAATGAAAATGATCCACAAGAAGTGAGCTTCTAGCAAAAATTCTTGAAAGAAATGAAAGAAATGGAGTCGCCACTTGAGCATGAATCTAGCCTTCAGATTCCAAAGGCAGAAACCGAAAGGTCAGTCGAGAGAAGCAGATGGATATCAGGGAGGGTTTCTTGTCAGGGAGTAAATGGATGAATAAGTGGAGTCACCAGCCAAACAAGAAATCAACTGAAATGTCTAGGTGCTAAAGGTGCAGATGAAAGGATCAGTGAGATGACAAAAGATACGGTGATGAAAAAGATGAGGAGATGAAATGGCGCCAAAAAATGTGGCATTGATGGGACAAAAAATGATAAGAGATTGAAAAAATGAATGAGATGAATGTCATAAAGCTGAGGTCCAATAAATTGGTCCTTGGAAATAACACCAAGAAATGTTGGCGTTGCTAGCTTGAATGAAAGATAGAAAGATGAAAGAAGAAAAAAAGGAAAAAATGATGTCGTGAATCTGACAAGAAGATAAACTTGATGCCTCGGTAACAACACCAAAATGTTGTGCCACTTTGATAGGCTAATGATTGGCAAAAGAAAGTAGAAGATTAGAAAAATGTCCTAGGGACCAAGCACAGAAAAACTCTATCCCTGGCAACGGCGCCAAAAAATGTTGTCGCACAGAATGTCTAAGCACCGCGACAACCGCTCAGATCAGGGGTTGTCACATTGATCCCCAATCTCTCTGTTTGAGTTGTCTCCCAATAGTAGATTAAGGGGGGTAGACCCTATGGAAATGGAATGAGAGAAGATTAGTAGGGAACCAACCAATTTGGGAGACACAGTTAAGCAACCAATACTTGTTTTAGATTGTGCAAGATTTTGAAGGATTCAATTAGATTTGAGAAAAATGATATCAGTGCCTTGTGGAGTCCATTGTCTTGCAAAGGAAATAAAGTAAAGTAATGGATGGGAAACTAGTGTTGAATGATTTGACTACCTTATATACAAATGCAAAACTTAAAGCTATGTGAAATGCAAGGACTTGGTTAATTTTAGTTAAATGCCTTTTTAAGTTTGATCCCTTAATGTTTTTGTCAACCAAAATTACGCTTAGAAGTAAAATTTTAATGTGCAAATACTAGCTTAGTATGCAAATGCAAAGTGAAATGATATGATGGAGAAAGGAGGGCCTAAAATATGAGTTATTTCTAAAAAAATGTCTGTGTTTTTTAACTTGAAGGCTTAAAAAAATTATCTTAATGTGAAAGCAAATACTTATACCAACAATGTAAAATGTAAAATCTGCACAAGTAATTACTGGAATATACAATAGGAAACCAATATAAAATGCTAGAAATAAAACACTCTAAATTCAGAAATTCATTTGCATGAGGTGCTCAATCAAAGATCATTAGATGCATAAGTAAAACTAGATTAGTCTGGCTTGCATGAGCATGTAAAAACAAATGTACTTCAGAAATTAAACCAAGTGCTTAAAACTCAGATTACATCAATAAAATATCAATTTAGTAATCTGCTCTTAAAGCAAATGTCAATGCCAGCAATATATTTAAAATCAGGGGTCCTATTACCATGTAATATTTAGATTTTTTCTATGTATAACAACAGAAACTTCAAATGACAAACTGTTAACTAATAATTCAGAAAATTTCTGAGTTTTACTATTTCTGATCTAGTGATGTATTTGATCTAAAAAAACTCATAAATAAATTACTGACAAGCAGTGAAACAATGTTCAAAAATTTGTTAATTAGCATCCAAAAGGTTGCTGAAGGTAACTTCTATTTCTGAAATGTACATCATTCAAAGATGTAAATTAAATTTGCTACTAAACTTCAATTAATTGAAAATCTATGTCAGTGTTAGCCTTGCTTTCAATCAGATAAATGAAGTGAGGAAAGGTTTAGAAGATGTGCACCAATCACCTCTTAGGGGCTTGAAGACACTTGGAGACAAGCTGCCCAAGTCATTGAAGATCTTCAACCCAGAAATTTTTTGAGAAAATTTTGTTACAAAATTGTTAAAGTTTTTTGGGAAATTTTTAGGAAAAATTAGTGAGAAAATTTTGGTGGAGGGAAGGCTTGAGGGTGGAATGCGTTGAGGCTGAGAGATGGAGCTGAGAGGAGGAGGTCGTAAGGAAGCGAGGGAGAGATGGAGGAAGGAGGGGTTGTCATGAGGGTTGAGGGTGAGGGAGATAGGCAGGCCGAGAAGGGAGTAAGGGAAAGGGAATGACGGCCAAGAGGTGAGGGAGAGCAGGGGAGATAAGGAGAGAGGCCAATAGGATGGAGGGATAAGGGAGGCCGAGAGCAGGCCAAGAGGGAAGAGGAGATCCGAGAAGGGAGTAGGCTGAGAGGACAATTGGGGAGGTCGAGAAGTAAGTGAGAGAGGCCGAAAAAAGACGGCCGAGATAGAGAAGAAATGAGGCCGAGAAGGAGCTGAAGATGGCCAACATAGGGCCTACAGGCCCTTTAAAAAAAAATTGCCCACAATCCTCTTGAAATTTCTCTTCAACCTGCAAACAAAATGGAGATGCCCTCTGGGGCCTATATCTGTCTCCAGAATCCACAAAAATCACCTGCAATCTTTGGTCTGTTCCTGCACAAACAAAAGATAGAAAACCCCAAAGCATGTATATACAAAAATATAAAATACCCAAAACCCCAATGAATTAAAAAAAAATTGATATTTACAAATCTACAATAATATTCTAAAGATCTAGCAGATTTGCAAATCAAAGCCCTCTATTAACAAGATATAAACAATTTTGCACCAATTTGTAAATAAACTTGAAATTTTAAAGAGGCACAAGCCCAAGAAAAATCCTGCAAATAAAAAATTTTGTAAGATGACTTCAGAAATTAAAAAATAGTAGGCTCTTTAGATTCTGTAAATTGAGAGTTAGTTGATCCAGCCGAGGAGCTCCCCAAACGCCCAAATCCTGAATGATAACTTCTAAACACTTAGACCTGATTGAGTGTGCGCAATATCTTCTGTGTGGTTTCTTTACCCGCATAATGGCCTCAAGCAACTACCCCATGAGCTTCGATGAGAATACTATCACGTTCCAAATCCAACACATATCTTCGCAATATTTCATCTGCCCCCATTTTGTACAAATGTCCTGCAATGACCGAAAAGTTGACCATGCGAACTACTAATTCTTTCTTTTGTTGTTTTTTATATCCTTCAGGTGCCATCACAAATCAATCCTCAAAGGCTATTATCCAACAAATACAAATAAAAATGGCAGAGTATTAAGAACAATATTACCACGTAAATCTTAAAGAGGAACACCACGGTCTGAAACCCTAAAGTCTTTGCGTTTTATTAACCAGAAAAGAGTTACAAGAGTTTTCTTAGAGCAAGTACACGATTCAGAAATCAGATCCAAATAATGGAGAGAGACCTCTAATTTATAGATAAATTCTCCAACAGCTAATTGGCTTGATCCCTGTCAAGGCAATCTCAACTATCAATGAAGATCAAATGACCTTTTAATCATCACCATTGAAATAAAGTTATTTTTTGAGGAAATTCGAATTTCACTTTTAATTTCCTTTTAATTAACTCAGAAATGATTATTTTGAGTTAATTGCCTCAAAAATTTGACTTTGACTTAACTACTATAGCCCAAGGGTTCAAAATATCTTGAAATTTTCAATATTCACTTGGCTAGGAACCTCCAAAAATTAAAAACTTTAAAACCCACGAATTTTAAATGTTGGAGAATTTAATTTTTCCTAGGACCTAAATTAAATAAATTTATGGTTTTAGTATTTTAATTTATTTTAGCCAAAAAATTTAATTAATTGACTCATGAGGGGATTATTAATTTTTCCAACCCTCTAATACTTTAGCATTATAACTAAAATATTATTTACATGAAATATTACATTTCTAACCCATGAAGGGGAAATACCCGTTCGTTATAGACCCTCAACAATTATCCATTTTTGCGACAAAATACGATCTATAAGACTAAGTGACTTGTAATAAAATAATCTAACCAAATAGCTACAATTATTCACAAATCACTTTTACGGAGACTCGATAAATAACTCTGGGACTCATTTAAGATCTTGACGACAAAATCCACCCTAGCTTTGGGGTGAGGCTGGAGGGGAAAACTCTGCCGATCATCCATGTTTAGACACACACATGAATCGGTGAGACAAAAAACTTCCTAGGATAGAAATCATCATTAGAAAAATAAATTTACCTAGGTTGTTACAGACATTTGTCTAACTATGATCATTTACATTACAAAATGAAAATTGAGTTTACAAAACTCCAGTGTACATATGGCTGATAGTGATGAATCTGTGAATCATCTAAATGGCACAGACACTCGAACATGATGGATTCCTTTTGTGAACAAAAGGTGTGTACTGCAATGGGGTCGTTGACACAGAGTGGTCAACACCAGCAATAGTGTCTTTAGAGGCAAAGGAATAAATGATAAAATCCTTAGTGTAATCAGGGCTAACCAAAATGGGGGCAAAAGCAATCCTTTCTTTGATTTCTTGGAAGGCTTTATTTGTGGCCCGATTCCATGTGTATGGAGTATCCTTTTTTAGGAAATCATTTATGGGTTTGGCAATTTCTGCAAAGTTTGGTATGAATCTTCTTACAAAATTGATTTTTCCAAAGAACGACCTTAAGGCATCTTGATTTTTGGGAGAAGGAATATCCCTAATGGCTTGGATTCTTTTGGGGTCGATGTTAATCCCATCTTTGGAAAACACATGTCTGAGCAACTTACCTTTGTCAACACCAAAGATTGACTTTGTAACGAATAAAATATATAAATAATATAAATATAATGTAAAAAATAATAATCATAAATAGTAGTTAGTTAAGCTAGTAATTAGATTGAAGAGGCATGTCTAGTAAGACATGACTCTTCATGAAAAGACACTTGCTTGGTATATAAGCAAGCCTCTCGTTCTCATTTGTAAATCATTTATTCTCATTCTTATTGACACATTTAATATATAATATTTGTATCCTCATGGATATCTTTATATTCCAAGTTTTCTGGAGTAATTAATTTTTAGAAGGAACTTTGTTCGCTTCATGTGGTATCAGAGCAGTTCGGTATTCTAAGTTGCTTAATCGGTGCACTGAGATCGTTCTCCGATCCAGGTCCTTGGCTATCGAAATTCATCAACCTTGTTGCCGTACAATTGAAGCATTTTGCTTAGAATTTGGGAGTTTCTCCAGGTCCTTGACTATCGAAATTCGTCAACCTTGTTGCCGTACAATTGAAGCATTTTGCTCAGAATTTGGAAGTTTCTCCTTTTCTCCATTTTTCTAGGCCTTTGGCCATAAAGATTACAAGAAAAAAATAAATAAATAAACCAAAAAAAATAAAAATAAAAAAATAAAAAAGTAACAAAAAAAACAAATCGATTACAAAATCTCATACCAAGTATATTTAAAACTCTTTACGTGGAGAAGCCCGTGGTTTTAAAAACAACCCATGGTAATTGCCCGTGGTATTTTAAAAAGTTTAAGGAAAAAAAAGAAAAACAAAAAACAAAAGGAATACGTTTTACTTTTTACGTGGAAAACATTTTAACGGAGGTTTTAAAAACAACCCATGGTAATAGCCCATGGTATTTTAAAAGTTAAAGAAAAAACAAGGATACAAAAGCTCTTACGTGAAAGGTAAATATTACTTTTTACAAGAGGTTTTAAAAACAACCCATGGTAATAGCCCATGGTATTTTAAAAGTAAAAGATATTTTGATAACATTGGAGAAAAAAAATGTGATCTAAATCATTTTAATCGTTCAAATCTAAAGATTGTGACCGTACCAAAAGTCACGTCTCATCCAAATTTTCTGAGAAAAAAACATTATTATAATTATAAAAAAGGATACTATATAAGCCTTATATAGTTACATATAAGGAAAAGTGGGTCTCAAAGAATTATAAATCTTATATAATTATAAATTTATAATATATATAAAATAAATTATAATATAATAAATTTAAAATTATATATTAAAAAATATAATATAATATAAAAAAATTTATAAAAAGTGAACAAAAAAGAAGAAGAAAGAGAAATATTTGAATATTATATATATTAGAATTTTTTAAAGAGAGAAGTGGAATTATTTATAGATTAAATAAAAAAGAGCGAATATAAAAAATAAAACGAGAGGTTTAAAAAAATATATATATATAAAAAAAAAAAAATATTAAAAAAAAAAAGAGATGTCGTCCACAAAGAACAACAGTTTCTTTGCACTATGTCCTTTTTGTTCAGAAGGATACCCTAATTGTCAAGAATCATTCAGAAATCAAAATGTGGTTTGCACAAAATGTTACAAAACTTTTACCTTAGTCGAACTCTTAAGTGATGCAGATAAACAATTAATAGCAAGAAAAATGAGAAAATTAATGGCAAGATATAAGGAAATGAAGAAAACAGAATCCACATTTCAAGTTGAAAGCCCATCATCACCCTCACAAAATGATGTAATCCAGTGTACTGAGAAAGTGCAGTTAAAAGATCAAGAGAATGGCAAAATATCCAAAAGTCAACAAAACAAGAAAGCGTTAGAACACGAACATAAAAATCTTGTGGATATGCATTACAAAGAAATAATGGAAAAGGACGAAAAATTTCTCGTCTCAAGGACCACGTCGAAAAATTACTGGCGCAAGTGAAGAAGACTAAGGTCACAAAGAAAGAACTCAAAAAGCACTTATCAGAACAAGAAGATAAAAATTTGTGTTTAAAGAACCTTAATAAAAAATTATTAGAACAAATCAAAGATCTAAAAGATGAAAATCTTAAAATTCAAAACATTGAAAATAAGGTTGATAAATCAGAAATCAAAGAACTTTTACGACTGAAAAACCATAATCAAAGTCTACTCACTCAAATTAAGAAACTTAAGGATGATCAGAAGGCATTAAAAGATAAGTTAGAACAATTCACTCAAGAAGAAGTATCGAAATTTACAGTCACAACAATTCAAGTTGAAAATAAGGGAACGAATACCGATCCAATCAATTTGACAACTCAAGAAGACAAGTTAGTTGAAGAAACAACACGCTTAGATGTTGCAATTCAAACAATGAACATCCCAAGTGAATGTCCCATAACCAAATCAACAACATCTTCGCCAGAAGAAAATATAAAAATTGCCACATGCCCAATAAGGGAAAGTCAAACCAAAAAAGTACCCTATCGGCATCTGAATCATGAGAGTAAATAACTCAACCATGCTACGTATCAAGACCATTTAGACCAAAAACAACAAACTAATGTTCTAGAGAAGAGTGATGTAATCTCAATCCAGTCTTATGCTAGCAAGTCGTTACAAAATTCCAGTGATCAAAATACTATAAAGAAGATCAATCTTGGATGGTCTAATCCCTTCTCAGTGCGACAATTTTGTTTGTCACTAAGAAGATCATATCAACTCGTATCAACGAGGATGACTATTCCAAGAGAGAAAGACGTTCGAGCCAAAAAGAGATCAAGCCTTTTTTCATCGACAGCTTGAGGACAAATCTTTTTTGAGGAAGAAGGCAATGGAACGAATAAAATATATAAATAATATAAATATAATGTAAAAAATAATAATCATAAATAGTAGTTAGTTAAGCTAGTAATTAGGTTGAAGAGGCATGTCTAGTAAGACATGACTCTTCATGAAAAGACACTTGCTTGGTATATAAGCAAGCCTCTCGTTCTCATTTGTAAATCATTCATTCTCATTCTTATTCACACATTTGATATATAATATTTGTATCCTCATGGATATCTTTATATTCCAAGTTTTCTGGAGTAATTAATTTTTAGAAGGAACTTTGTTCGCTTCAGACTTCTTCGGATTGAGGGATATGCTATATTGTCTACATTTCTCGAATACCTTCCTTAGATGTTTGCAATGGTCTTTCTTTTCTTTGGAGGCAACAATTAAATCATCTTGATAAATTTCCATGATCTTCCCGATGAGGTCTCTAAAAGCGAAATCCATAGCCCTTTGAAAAGTAGATTCAGCATTAAGGAGACCAAAAGGCATTCTAAGGTACGTATACGTTCCCCATGGTGTAGTGAAAGCGGTTTTTAGGGGATCCTCCTCTTTTACAATGACTTGGTTGTATCCTGAGAAACTATCCAGAAATGACATAATTTGAGACCCAATTATTCTTTGCAGGAGGTTCTCCATATTGGGCAAAGGGTAATTGTCTTTTAAGCATTTGTGATTGAGGTCCCTAAAGTCAATGCACATCCTGATGTTACCGGTCTTTTTGTGAGCGATCACGAGGTTGGAGATCCAGGATGAGTGTCATATGGGGGTAATGGTCCCTGCATCAACCATTTTTTGGACTTCTTCCTTGACGAGGGGGGAATCTTAGGATTTATTCACCTTAATTTTTGCTTGGCGGGCTTCACCCCTTCTTTGAGAGGTATATTGTGTTTAATGATTTCGGGGCTATATGCTTTTAAGTCGTAATAATACCAAGCGAAAACGTCCTTGAATTCTCTCAACAATCTCTCAAGTTTATCCCCTTCTTCTTTGGATAGGTTCCTCCCAATCTTAACGATTTGGGGAGAAGTCTCAGATCGTAGGTTTAGATCTAGTGTGTCATGTGATTCTTGATTGTCATGCTTGGTAATGCTAACATCATTTCTATCGAAATGTTGTTCATTGATCACATCCTTATCTCTTCTATGAGGATATTCATGGTCTTGAAGGAAATTGATTATGTCCTTATCATCCTCAAAAACAGGCCAGTGATCCTCATAATCAAGGACAGAGGGTCTATGAATTATGTCAGTTATACATTTCCCCTTTTTTGCTACATCATGAGGGATGATTGTAGAAGTAGATGCGGCTACAACTAGAGTATTGGCCATGTCATTTAAGGATCGGTCCAATGCTCGGAAAGATAGATCATTGAACCCCTTGAGCATGTGAAGGATTCTCCCCTTGTAAGGTTTCAACTTTTCATCTTTTGTGTCAAAGGTACCCCTAATTTGTGAGATAACTAGGTCAGAATCCCTTACTATGAGCAATTGTTGAATTCTTCTTGACTTGGCTGCTTCAAGACCTAATAGTAGGGCCTCTTATTCAACAATATTGTTGCTACAGGTGAATTGGAGTCTTATGGAAAACAATAAATATTCTTCAGATGGGGAGATGATTAATATGCCTGCTCCTGCCCCAGATTTAGAATGTGCCCCATTGAAGTACATTACCCATAATCCATGATATGAGGAGCGCTAACACATTCATTCTTGAAAAGCCTCCATTCTCCAATCTTATCATTTTCTTCTTTTAAGTCATTCTCAGTTTTGGGAGAGGATGCAATCATAGGGGTGGAAAATTCATGTCTAGGCATCGATACATAGGAATTTTCCTTCCAAGGAAGATATATGATAGAGCCATCTTCACTAATGGATAGGTCTAGATCTTCAATCAATTTCCTAGACAAAATCATCCCCCATGTAGGGGTCATTTCTACTATAACTATGTTGATGCATAATTATTTTATACGTATGAAAAAAGGCTTTTACCCGCTCCACTATTCCACATACTTCAATCTTATCATAGTTTAGGATCACCTTAGCGGGACATTTCCTTGAAAGCTCGAGTCCTAGATTCCTCATGATGCTTGAGGACATGATGTTGATAGGGTTGCGAGAGTTTAGGATGCAATTCTCAGGGTGTGGCCATTTACTCCAAAGGCAATATAGAAGGGATCACTCATGTTCAAGGCTAACCTCGGGGGGAGTTTTAGGGAGAGATCACTGGGCTTCTTCTTGTGGCCCTTCCTTGTTTTTGCTTCATCTTTAGGTAATGTGTCCTCTTATTTTTGGGAAATATCCTTCATCATCAGATGAGTTATCTCCCTCAACTTGTAACATGTTGATGGAGGTTTGCCTCGTGGCTTGATCTAGGTCAATCACCATGTTTTGGGCTTGGAAGAGATTATCAGGCTCCTTGTTTCTAGCAGCAAAGGCCAATTTCCCTGTGAAAGCGTTGAGGTAGACAACGAAGGTTACCTCTTTCAGAGTGATTAAGTTCTGGGGAATGGTACAAATAATGGTATTGAACCTGTGGTTGAATTCGACAACGGATTCATTGTTCCTTTTTTTAGCAGACAGGATACCTTTGTATAGTTGAACCACGTCCTTCTTATGGTACCACCCCCTTTCAAATGTTTGGACGAATCCTTCCCATGAAGAGATGGATGATGGAGGAAGGGAAAGATACCACACACGGGCTTTTCCTATGAAGGTTTTGGCAAAGGCAATCATACAATTAAACTCGTTGTAAGATTCACCACATGTTAGGTATTCAAATTTCAAAAGATGCTCTTGGGGATCTTCTTCTCCACTAAATGTAGGTCTATCAGGATCCTCAGGTAAAGAGCTAAATAGGGCCCCAATCATGTTTAAAAGGTTGAGAGGCATAAAGAACTTGTGCTTTTGTTTCAATCTATTAATCCTTTTATCAAAGAATGGAATATGGGACACTTCATCCTTTCTATGATGATAAGTTAAGGTTTTGGGGTCTTCCATCCTAAGTGTTGGAAAATCAAAAATATTATATTAGGATTTGATTCTCCTGTCTTGATAATTAGTTGTGATTGTGTTGGCTTCTTTCACTTCTTTATTATCTTATCTTTTATCAACCAATTACCATATTATATGTGTATGAAGATCACAAAACAAGAGACACAAGATATAGGCACATGCCAGGGCAAAACCCCTCCTCGAGGGGAAAACCCAATCAAGATAATTATTTCTTTCAATAGTATTCTTCGAGACTCTTTACCCTAGAACAAGACCAAACTTTCCCTCCACACCATGTCAGCCTCCTAGATCTTCGAACCCTTCTAGCAACTTCGACTAGGTAGCAGCTTCCAGCAACAGCGAAATCTTAGGAGACTTCAATCTCCCAACGCAAACCACGAAACAGAGAGAGGCACCAAAAGTTCGATTTTCTTCTCTTCTAAAGACTTCCCCAAACTCACACTTCTTTCCTCCTCCCGACAACAGACTTAGCACTTCTCCAACTCTTCTTGAGATATCAAACTTGCTTGAGAGTGAGTGGTTGAAATGACTTCGACCTCCTTGAATATATAGGCTTCTTGTGGGTCAAATGGGGGTCCGTAGGCTGACTTGATCTCCCTTAGGCTGACATGATGTGGAGGGTACATAATTCATATTTGATTTGATACAAAACCTTTTTACATGATTCGAAAGCCCAAGAAGGGTCTCTTCGAATATACAATGACTCTATAAACTCAATATTAATCCTAGGAGTCCACAATGGGGATGTTGACTAATATAATGATGACCCAAGCATGAAACCCATTCTTTAATAAGTCATTGTTATAATAATAAAAATTATTTTCTTTATTCTTTTGACAAGTACATTACATAATGACTCAAGTACATTATTGAAGACTGAACATAGTTACATTTTCTAACCCTCCCTCTTAACTAGGGAGGTATTCATAATGTACATATACAATGGAAGATCTCAAACTATATGAAAACATGAAGAACTTTCAGGCACCGCAATGTCATGGACTAGATTCCTGACTAGGGAAATCTATCTAGCCAGTCACTCAACAATTTAGGCACCGCAATGCCATGGACTAGATTCTTGACCAAGGCAATCTATTCAAGTGGGACTAAGGTGGACTCAAGCTTTTAGCCCCTCCAGGTACCATCAGGCTTACTTGATAACCACCAACCCAAACATATAGGTGTGTATCCAAAACAAAGCTCAATGACCAACACCACCTTTTCAATTCCAAGATCCAGACATCAACACACAGTATCGGCCTGTTGTCTCCCCAGGCAATACTTCACTCGCAAAGCCAAAACAAATCTCTTCCATTTCCTTATCATCAATACAATCACCAATATCTACAAACCCAACAGGTTCCTTAGATATTCAAACTTCTTATTAGGAAGAGCCTTTGTCAATATGTCTGCAACATGTTCATCTGTCAGAACATACTCTAACTTCATGATCCCATCCTGCATCAAGTTCCTAATTAAGTGGAACTTGTTATTGATATGTTTCGTCCTCAAATGAAACACGGGATCTCCAGACATCTTGATACAACTTTGATTATCACCGTTAATCACAGTAGGACCCAGAGACTTCTCGAACAAATTTGTCAGAAGCTTCCTTAACCAAACAGCCTCTTTTCCTACTTCACATGCAACCACATATTCTGCCTCGGCACTACTCAATGCAACGGGACCTTGCTTCCTACTAATCCATGAGATCATAGCATCTCTCAAACTAAAGCATCCTCCAGTGGTGCTCCTTCCATCGGTCTCACTGCCACCCCAATCAGAGTTTGTGAAGCCAAATAACTTGACTTCCTTACGATCACACTTTAGACAATGATGTATAGTGCCACGAAGATACCTCAATATATGTTTGGAAGCTATCCAGTGGTCATGATGAGGCTCCAACTGAAACTAATTGAGAATGTTCATTGCAAAACATATATCTGGCCTAGTATTTACTAGATACATCAAGGAACCCACCAACTGTCAATATGAGGTAGGATCCACGAGACTATAGTTGGATCTCCTCAACTTCTTGAGGTTGGTGATCATAGGAGTAGTTATCGGCTTGGAATCCGTCATCCCAAATTTCTGCAATAACTTGATGATGTACTTTCCTTGCCCCAAATATGTCTCCCTAGGCCTCTGACATACTTCTAGACCTAGGTAGTAGTGCATCAGTCCTAGATCCTTCATCTCAAATTCAGTTGCCAACATCTTCTTGCATTCTTGAATTCTTCATTCTACACCAGTGATGAATAGATCATCCACATATAGTAGAATAATGACGGGCTCATTATTCACGACCTTGATATTTAGATTCGGATCAGCAATAATCTTCACGAGCCTAATTCTAAGTAGATATGCATCCATTCTTGCATACCATGCCCTTGGTGCTTTCTTCAAACCATATAGGGCCTTCTTGAGTCTGCAAACATGAGAGTCCCTGCTATTCACTTCAAATCCTTCAGGTTGTTTGATGTACACTTCCTCATCAATGGTCCCATTTAGAAATGTGGTCTAACATCCATTTGATGGGTATTCCACCCCATTGTAGCAGCCAATGAAACCAACAATCTAATGGTAGTGTACCTTGTTCTAGGTGCAAAGGTTTCTTCATAGTCAATGCCTTCCTTTAGAGAGATACACCTTGCAACAAATCTCGCTTTGTACTTGTCTATACTTCCATCAACAACCTGTTTGATCTTATAGATCCACTTCGATGTGACAATCGATTTGTCACTAGGTCTAGGAACGATTTCCCAAACCCCATTCTTCATGATGGATTGATATTCTTCCTACATAGCTTTCTTCCAAACCTCTTCATTCTCAGCTTCCTTGAATTGAGATGGTTCGGCTTCAATCAACTTTGTCATATGTGCATAACTAGAATATGTCTTCAATTTCTTACTTTCCCTGGAGGCCCCTTTCGCAACTTCATGTCCTTCAACATCTTTTAATGTAGCTTTCAACCAATTTGGCCTCTTCCTTGTGGTTGGGATAACCACCAATTGAATAGGCTCACTTGGTCCTTCTTCTTCAGCATTTGTAGTAGAGTTCTTATGATGAACTTCTTCTTCTTCAAATACGGAACTTCTTCGTCATCAAAATCAATAGGAATATCCTTTGATTTCTTGTAAGCTTGATTCTCATCTAATATGACATCCCTACTTACTTCGATGTGTCTTCCTTCCTTAATGTAAATTCTATATGCTTTTGAGGAAAGACTATAACCAACGAATATTTGCTTGATACTCGTCGAGTCCAACTTCTTTTGCTCGTCCTTCGGAACATGGATGTATGCTGGACTTCCAAAGATACAAAGATGATTCACACTCGGCTTCTTCTCCGTGAATACTTCCTCGGGTGTAGTATTATCAAGACTCCTATGAGGACTTCTATTTTGAATGTACATGACAACCATTGTTGCTTCACCCCATAAGAACTTCGATAGATCTTGATGAAGGAGCATAGTTCAAATGCCTTCTTCAATTGACCTATTCTTCCTTTCGACCAATCCATTTTTTTCAGGATACTAGGGAATAATGAGCTCCCTCTTAATAACTGCATCCTTACAATATGCAATTAACTCTTTAGAAGTGTATTCCCCACCATTGTCAGACCTCAGAGTCTTTATCTTTCTTTCGGTTAGGGTTTCCACTTCAACCCTAAACTCCTTGAACTTATCAAATACTTCATCTTTAGTTTTGAGTAGTTAGAGCCCTGTCTTCCTCGAATGATCATCAATGAATGTTACATAGTAAAGATGACCTCCAAGTGATTTGTCAGACATGGGCCTGCACACATCGGAATGGATGAGGTCTAATATTTCTTTAGACCTAGTTTCACTGTTATGAAATGGCTTTCTAGTATGCTTCCCTAGGGAGCATCCCTTGCACACACCTTCATGATCCAACTTCATATTAGGAATACCATGAACTAGTTGACTAAGAGTAGGGATGACCCTATAATGAAGATGACCATACCTTTGATGCCATAGTTCAATGGGACTCAAAGCTTGACGTGATGGAGTGATAACCTAGTAAAGACTTCATGAACTCTAATAATCCTAGCTTTGTCAATACTAGAGTCCTTTCCCCAAACCAATATTTTTCCATCAACAAAAGCAATCTTTTCCCCTTTATATGCTAAATAAGTAATAGAAAGTAAATTCTTTTTCAAACCTGGAACAAGAAGATGTTGTTGAGATGCATCTTCGATCCATTATCCAACTTCAACAACATAGCTTTTGTTGTCACCCAATTCCACTGCATGAGACGATGGCTCCTTTGAGAGTGTGTGAAGTTGCTTGCTTTCCCCTGTCATGTGCCTCGATGCTCCACTATCAATGATCCATGCATTGTCATCAGTAAGAGAACCTATAAGGGCAGCCAAGAATCCTTGACTCTTAACTTTGTTGAATAAGTAGTAGATGATCTTCTTGATCCATCTTCCAGCAGTGTTGTAACTCAATCTTATGTGGTTCACCATAGAGGGAGAATCCATGCCAACAAAGTGATCTTCAACTTCTCTTGACCTTAGCTCTGAAACCATGTTGGAAATAAAAGATATTATATTAGGGTTTGATTCTCCTGTCTTGATAATTACTTGTGAGTGTGTTGGCTTCTTTTACTTCATTATTATCTTATCTTTCATCAAGCAATTACCATATTATATGTGTATGAAGATCACAAAACAAGAGACACAAGATATAGGCACATGCCAGGGCAAAATCCCTCCTCAAGGGGAAAACCCAGTCAAGATAATTCTTCCTTTCAATGGTATTCTTTGAGACTCTTTACCCTAGACCAAGACCAGACTATCTCTCCACACCATGTTAGCCTCCTAGATCTTCAACCCCTTCCAGCAACTTTGACTAGGCAGCAGCTTCCGGCAATAGCGAAATCTTAGGAGACTTTGATCTCCCAACTCAGACCATGAAACTGAGAGAGAGGCACCAAAAGTTTGATTTTCTTCTTCTCTAAAGACTTCCCCAAACTCGCACTTCTTTCCTCCTCTTCACATTTCTCTAGCTCTTCTTGAGATATCGAACTTGCTTGAGAGTGAGTGGTTGAAATGACTTTGACCTTCTTGAATATATAGGCTTCTTGTGGGTTGAAGGCCGACTTTATCTCCTTTAGGCCGACATGATGTGGAGGGTATATAATTCATATTTGACTTTATACAAAACCTTTTTACATGATTCGAAAGCCCAAGAAGGGCCTCTTCAAATATACAATGACTCTATAAACTCAATATTAATCCTAGGAGTCCACAATGGGGACTTTGACTAATATAATGATGACCCAAGCATGAAACCCATGCTTTAGTAAGTCATTGTTACAATAATAAAAAAAAAATTCTTTATTCTTCAGACAAGTATATTACATAATGACTCAAGTACATTACTGAAGACTGAACATAGTTACATTTTCTAACATTAACATGGGTATTGTAGAGTCGCCAGAGGAAATTTAATGAATGTTGTTAATGAATTTATTCCTCAATGATTCACCAGGGAGGCAGACCTGCTTCCTCCCCGGCAATGGCGCCAGAAATGTTACCACTCAAATGAGCAGGGGACCTAAAGGGGCAACTGCTAGACCAAGGGCAACGATGGAGACTTAACCCACTGTCACCTCAGCTAAAGCTCCCTACTCTTTACGAATTTTCACAGATGGGAGGAGACACGATGTATAGAGTCACTTGTGAAGGATAGATCAACAATGAATATGAAGTGACCTTAATGATCCTTTCCTAGAAGGGAATCAAGAGTGGGGCTTGCTTGCTTCTTAAGCAAGGTACAAGGCTTTCTAGGAGAAGGAAGTGAGGATTTAAGGGTACGGTTAAAGGAGTGTGACTTGTGAAGGAGCTCCCCGATCCCTAAAATCCTTGCAAAACTCGGATTCCCAAGTCGTCTTTGAAGAATTGACTTTAATGAGAAATGGGACCATATTGGACCAAGTGGACCCAGCTTAGGTTAAGAGGAGGGAGTTGAGCAACCAATGATGATTTTAGCCTAAACAAAGAGGGGAAGAGGATCAAAGAAATAATTTCCACTTAAAGATGCCAAAACAATCCTATGAGGTGCTAGCCTAGGGAAACCTAGGGCAAAGTTTGATCTCAGGGCTAGGGCTTGGGATATGACTCAAGTACATTATTGAAGACTGAACATAGTTACATTTTCTAACATTAACATGGGTATTGTAGAGTCGCCAGAGGAAATTTAATGAATGTCGTTAATGAATTTATTCCTCAATGATTCACCAGGGAGGCAGACCTGCTTCCTCCCCGGCAATGGCGCTAGAAATGTTACCACTCAAATGAGCAGGGGACCTAAAGGGGCAACTGCTAGACCAAGGGCAACGATGGAGACTTAACCCACTGTCACCTCAGCTAAAGCTCCCTACTCTTTACAAATTTTCACTGATGGGAGGAGACACAATGTATAGAGTCACTTGTGAAGGATAGATCAACAATGAATATGAAGTGACCTTTATGATCCTTTCCTAGAAGGGAATCAAGAGTGGGGCTTGCTTGCTTCTTAAGCAAGGTACAAGGCTTTCTAGGAGAAGGAAGTGAGGATTTAAGGGTAAGGTTAAAGGAGTGTGACTTGTGAAGAAGCTCCCCGATCCCTAAAATCCTTGCAAAACTCGGATTCCCAAGTTGTCTTTGAAGAATTGACTTTAATGAGAAATGGGACCATATTGGACCAAGTGGACCCAGCTTAGGTTAAGAGGAGGGAGTTGAGCAACCAATGATGATTTTAGCCTAAACAAAGAGGGGAAGAGGATCAAAGAAATAATTTCCACTTAAAGATGCCAAAACAATCCTATGAGGTGCTAGCCTAGGGAAACCTAGGGCAAAGTTTGATCTTAGGGCTAGGGCTTGGGATATCTCACAATCCCACCATCGGAATTTCTTAAGATTTGGAGGAGACCTTGAGGACACACCAGCTCAAGAGAGCTAGGAGATCGAACTTTTTCTATGGGTATTTTGTCGGGAAAATGATGCCCTAGGTGACCCAACATGGCTAGACCTAGAGAGAAGTAGGAAAAGGTGAAGAAAAATGGTTTTAGGGTGATCACCTTATGGTGGACCAATGCCTAATTCCTTTGGGGATATGGAGTCAAGATGAATAATGAGAATGAATTTCGTTTCTAACTCAAGGAGGCTCTAAGGACAACTTGGATTGGCATTAGGGCAAAAAATAAAGTGACCTTAAAGCGTTTATACTTTGTTTGCAAATCAAGATGGCTTATCAAGATTAATTTGATCTCTAGGAAAATGCGGACATCCCTCTCTTTAGTGGCCTTGCACCATCGATGCATTTGTGGCCCGTGGCTTTCTCCAACATTGAGTGTTGGCCCGTGACTACTCCTCTTTGGACTTTGTTTCTTGATCCCCCTTGACTTTCTTTCAACATACATGGCCCATACATAGAGATATCTATATAGAAACATAATTCCACAATTTAGCAGTAAATGCATGCAGCGGTTAGCCCTAAAATAGTGAAAATCTCATTATCAATGCATGTGACAAAGTAAAAGAAAATAGCATTAAGGTTGTATTTACATGTAAGAGAATATATCCAACCATCAATAAATTTTACAATCAAGAAGCTCCAAGACAAGAAAATGTAATCCAAACATCAAAATTCATCCATACTCCAATTTCATCCACCAAGAAGGAATAGCGAAAATCTCAAGAGAGAGAATGATCCAATCCAAGTGATGATTCAAACTGAATTCGCATCACTCCTATTTATACACTTCTTAGGAGTTCGAATTACCTAATTAGGCCTACATTTGCCCCTAAAATGAAATAAAGTGCAAAATAACTAACTTTTTCTGACAAGCCCACCAAACTAACTCAAAAACAAAATAATAAGCCTCTCAAGAGGTCAAATGATGAATAATACATGTCATTGGGCCCTTCAAGAGGCTTGATGAAGTCCATAAGTACCATACTGATGAATAGGGCTCTCAAAAGTGATGGACAAGGGGGTGGCCCCTTGTTCTCCAAACAATAAACTTGTGGTGCTCCCAGTGGGTGTGGGGTCATCCAAATAACCTCATGGGTCTCCAAGTAGATCGATGATGCCTGCAGACCATCTGTAAGGGCTCAGATGATAATATGAGTGATGCCACTTATCTTATCGTGATAGTTACTTGTGATCATCTTTGAATTCTTATTATCTTATTTTATCTTCTTATCATCAAGCGACTACCAAAACATAAGTACATGAAGATCAACACAACAAAGACACAAGATGTAGGCTCTCAGTCAGGGCTAAAGCCCCTCTTCTAGTGGAAGACCCAAAAACTTTTCTTCTCTTTCTTTAGAACCAAGTCAAGTGAGATAACCAAGACCTTTGACCAGACCAAAATACCTCTTCCAATCCACCAAGTCAGCCTCCCAAGATGATTAGTCAAACTTCAATAGTCAACTCTAGTCAAATTGCTTAAATCCTACAACAAACTTAGATTTCAGCTTTCCTGCTTCAAAATTTCGTCCCTACTGCAGTCCTGCAACTTCGGCACTCCTACAGTGACCTAGAAACTCGCACGTGTGGCAGAAAAGAGAGAATTTTGGCTTCCTTTTGCTTGACAAGTGTCTCCCTCGCTAGGGTTATTTCCTTCTTTTCTAGGAATTTCGCACTTATTTCTTCCTCCTGCAACTGCAAATCGAACTTGCTTTACTGGATATCCAAATGAGGTCAAGCAGCACTGCTATTATAGTCCTTCTGTGAGGTCGAATTCCTCCAGTGAGGCCGACTTGACTGGAGGGCAAGCTGACTTGGTGGAGTGACAAATGACTCTTTTTACGTAAAACTATTTTTCTTCTTTGACATACTGAGCTCAATAAGGGACTAGGACAAAATGACATGGACAATGGCTCATGACATAAACCATAAAAGCATTCAATGGGTGCTTTGACCTAGAAATAAAATAAATAAAGCATTAAACCCATGCTAATGAATAATTTTTCTTTTATAATAATTTTTTTTCTTTCTTTTTGAAAAATACATTACATTATGACTCAAATACAATTATGAAGAAAGATACTAGTTACATTTCTCAACAATGGCTTCATGCCTTGTTGTCTGAGTCTTTTGAGGTTAAAACCAATGATCTGCAATCATGATTTAAAACCCTTCTATTCATGAACATTCCATGATTATATTCTGCCAATCACAACAATCCTTCCACAAGCTATATCAGTCTTAGGGACCTGCTGTAAAAATCAGCTCTGCTTCCTAAAAACAGCCAGAGTGTACAGCAAATTGTTCTCTTTCTTCTTGCAGAGCTATATTTTGACCTCTTCACATGTTAAATAAGGTTCAAGGATGGGGCACTTCCCCTACAAAGTATATATGCTCCAAAATGGATTATATAACTCCTCCGACTTTCAATTTCTAACTATTTCTGATGAAGACTCAGCTGCTGAAATGCCCTATCTACTAGAGGCATGCTTAATTCATGAGCTGGTTGAATGAAACTCCAGTGGCGATATTATGCACCAACTTGGGCATACATGTAAATCAATTGACATGCTTATCAGCTGCGGAATGATCTCCCAAGCACATTGGATCTGCAACATAAGTTTCCTATTGGACATTGTACGCTCCGGGAATCCTTTTTTATGAAAGGTTCTCTTGGATAACCATGCTCGCCCAAAACGCCGAATACTGGCTCGTTGAGTAAAAATATGAAAACCAGCGTTTGATGGTTCCTCATGACAAGATAATGAAAGCATATTGAATCCAAATTGACAGAAGTACACAGATATGAGGCCATCCGATGATAAGATCACGGAAGTGCTTTGAAGTATCACATAAAAGAGAATATTCTGTGAATGACACAAGAGATGCCCTTGGCACAGAAACTGATAACAGAAACTCAGTATATGATGGCTTTGGTGTATTGTAGCGGCTGTGTGGCACTTTGGCTATGATTGTCGAACCATTGTCATTTGGCAAGAAACTGAATATGATTTTGATGATGAGCCCAATCAGTGTTTGTCTGCTCTTGAATCACAACTTTTTCTCGAGTCTTGAAATTTAGGCCTTGTGCCCCTTCTTCAAGAAACTCAAGAACTTGTCTCAATCTCTCATCTCCATGTCCTTGTTAAAAGTTAAAACCAAGGAGTAATATGACCCTAACACTGTACGTTGTATTTCATATCCTGGGAGTAAATTTGTCTGATTTTCCTTTGATTTGATTAGATAGAACTGTATTAAATTCTGTTGATGCGAGGGAAGAAACTAAGGACCAGACAGCCTGGACTAGGAATTCATTCTTCTCTCAACAGGTGGATTATATATAGACATTCATACACCTTCCAACCCTAGCTTGTACAAGTTATTTGAGTCGCATTTGTCCTAATTATTAGAATGGGGATTTGTAGGGATTTTCTAAGCCTGCAACGACTGTATCTATTCTTATGATTGCTTGAGCTAGCTACGATGTAGTATTAATATATGTATATTTATGTTTTCTCACTTCAATTTTTGCTATTTTATTTAAGGCTAGGTTGTGCTTTTAGTTGGATCAACCCAAAATCAAACTATCTGTACTTTTCTTTTTGACGTTGGCTTATGATATTTCAAAAAATTGCTTCTGTGCACAATGATTGCATATACTATGACGTGTGCAATATTAAGCATTTACCGAGCAAAAGGATTAAACTCGAAGAAGAAATCATTTTCATATCAAGTGGAAATTTGAAAACGCTGATGGGACCCCATTACTAGTCCAAGAGGTTGATGGGACCCCTTCAATCTTTATTTAAAAACAGAGGCCCCGTTAGAAGTGACCAAGGTCCAAAATACTTAAATCGAAGGAATTTACTTATGAGATTCTGTAGCTTTAACCCATTTTGTATTGCGCAAATGCGGGATTATTTATTGCCTCCCCCATAATCATGCACAATTAATGTAGTTGCACTGACACTGGAATTATTAGTTGTAACTGACATGGGATATATCTTTTCATGTTTACAGAGTAACAGCCCAAGGTTTCAACCAGAGAACTTAAAGAAGAATGAAATTCTGTTTGATCGAGTCGCAAGTCTTGCAAAGAAGCATAACTGCACAGCCGCACAGTTAGCTTTGGCATGGGATCTCCATCAAGGGGATGATGTTGTTCCTATTCCAGGTACATAGAACCAACATATGAACTACAAAAGGTAACTCTGATTTCATAACTACATCCTCCAGACAAATTCATACAATTCATTAATTTCGTACAGGAACAACCAAAACGGGGAATTTCGATGATAATATGGGGTCATTGAGTATAATTTTTTCTGATCGGGATATAGAAGAGATTACAAATGCAGTTCCAGAAGAAGCAATTGCAGGTCCAAGATGCAGTGAGCATGAAGTTCCGGAATCATGGAAGTTTGCCACTACACCTCCAATAAAGAAAGTATAAGTTTGGAAAAAGTATGAGTTTTAAGATAAAGAAATCATTTTAACTTCCGAATTATTATTTCAAGGGACTAGATCATGGTTCTTATAATATGGGTTTGTGTTGTGTGTACAAGCGATGTGTCAGTTCCATGTTAACAAGAAATTACTCATCTTTGTGTGTACAAGGGATAGGTCAGTTCCATGTTAAGCAAGAAATTAAGCAGCTGAACCAGGAATTATACATTTCTTTGATCAACCTTTACCAACAATACATCATTAAAACATTTTAACCATAAGAATCAATTTTACTGAATATTTAACTATTTTATTTATGACTTATATGAACTTTTTTTAACCATAAGAATCAATTTTACTGAATATTTAACTATTTTATTTATGACTTGTTGACTGCTGGAGTAGCACCTGACGATTATGTGACGACTCCATGCCCAAGGATGATCCAGAGGACACTTGTACCATCAGATGTCATCAGTCAACAGAGTTTTTTAACTCTCCTTCTATCTTCTCATCATATTTCTTCTTTGTACCCAGATTCCACACCCTACGGGGAATTGTAATAAGTGATGCTAGTATGATGTTTATTGAATTTGTAATAGGCCTAGGATGTGGGACTCGATCAGCAAACGAGTACACCTTGGAGTGTTTTTTTTATCCGGTGAATTATCCCTTTCTTTTCCCTTCTTTTTCAGAGGGGGATAATTCTCTGGATTTTTTCACTCGTGCACACCCCAAAGCCGAGGTGACGGTTTGATAATTAAGCCGAGCACAATCTTGATAACAGGATTCTTTTATTGGGCAGATCATTCTTCCATCCAACATTGGAGCTGGCCTTGGTCTAAGCTTATTTAACCTGGAAAAAGAAAAAAATGATATAAATTATTTTACTTAACTTGAAAATTGAAATATTTTTAGTTATTAATATTTTTTTAAATGGCATATATCAATTTCATGTTGAACACATCTTCTTTATAATAAGCTATAGAAAATGCCTTTGTGCACAATCAATGTGAAAGTGTACAAGTCTAATAACATGTTAAATATATCATTTGCAACAATAAATTATTTCCCTATTAAAAAACATTGATGAGAATTATTTAGCTTTATGTATTTTTTTATTGTTAATTTATAATTGTGAAACTGCCATTAAAACGAACAAACAGAATATAAGAACTGGAGTGAGCAAAACTTGACTATATGTTCCAATTTAATATATTATAAAAAAAATTATTATGTAAAACATTTCCTAATTGCAATATATTTTTTTGATATGAATAAAGCTTAACAACTATATTACAATTATGACTCACCATAGCAATCTAAATACTACTACATTCTTATTAGGATAAATTGGTCAAAGCTCAATTCGCATTTGAAAAGTAAAGACATTATATAAACATGGTAAATCTTCCCAAACATAATTTCATCGATGAAATTGCATTTAAATGTTCAATTCACATTTGAAATGGAAAAACATTTATAAACATGGTAAATCTTCCCAAACATAATCTCATTGATGAAATTGCATTTAAATGTTTAAATGCGAAAAGAGTATGTTGATTCATTCAAGAAACCATCCCTTACATAATATAATTTCATGATATAAATATATGTTTCCAAAACTCTAACTAGGGGACTTATTTGTCATCTTGTCTGTGATCTCTTTTCAGTCCATGCTACCCTCCATCTTGACACTACATTAATACAACAATTAGTTATATATATATAATATATAATGGGATAGTGGGTTCATGATTTTTTTGTTGTTTCTTGTTTTTGGTAACATGGCTATAATAAAAACCATTCAAATGTTCATTTGCTTTCAAAAAAACATTTTATCCAATATTGATACTAATGATAAGGAAGATTAAGAGAATTGGAAGAGGCCTCTATAAATGATCAAAATCAAAATAAATGATTGCTTTATTAGAATCCCAATGAATTAATTACGATATCATTTCTATGATTAAATTGTCTTTCCATTGGCCCTTCCAAGCTTTAGCCATTGTTAATGACAATTCATTGACCTGAGTTAGATGACACTTGTACTAATAAGGTTTGCTTTCTCTTGACAACAAGCCAGGGTGAAGTCTTGGGCTTCCATTGTTCAACTATTTCTAGAGTAGCCAATTTGTGAGATATCATGGGTCATTATCAAACCTTCTTATGCACATGATAATTCTAGACCTTTCAATCTATGTAGAGATCATGAACATTTAATAATTAGAGAGCTGAATTTGAGAATTAGTTCTCAACTTAAGAAAAACCATACATGTAATGACTAAGAAATTTTATTTTCTCTTTCCTTTAAAAGATAGATCTTCAAGAAAAAGGATAGTCAACAAAAGTGGATCAAGAAAAAATTTAATGGCACCCCCAAAGGAAATGCTAGCTTAACAAGATCAATGGGGTGGATCTAAAATCACCATGGACATGTTCTAAGAATTACCTTCCGAATCCTTAATCCAACTGTGAAAAGTTGGTGATCCCGAATCCTACTACAGTAACTGATAATATTTCTTCTATTTGTTAAATTACTTAAACAAATTATTTGCAGTTTTCTACGACAAATATCAAAATACATACACTGCAGCCTTCACAAATAAAATTCCGCGGAAGATAAATACAAGGAAAATACTAGCACATATATAACCACAGTGACAGTTATTTTTGGACAATTGTCCCCGGAAAAACCCAATGTGGGAAAACCAGTGTAGCAGATGAGTGTTTCTTTTATTAATCTTAAGCAATAATTTATGTACCAAGACAAAATAGAAGGAGTCATTGAGAGATTTACTAGTAAATTTCTCACACTTCACAACAATTTTTTGACCCTGAAGAGGACCTCCTGCCTCTTTCGTTGGCCCTTCTGCGTCACTCTCTGCGCAGTGATTGTGTGGGCCCAACGTCAACCTTTCTAATGTGCTAACGTGTGTCCCTCTTTGGTGTCGCCTCCTCCAGATTCGTCTTGCACTCTCAGACTATGTTGATGCCCTCTTTCTCCCACCTGCAACTCACTCTCTGATTTGATTTTCTCTTGCCGAACATCAGCGACTGAGAAAATCAATATGCTTGAGCAACCGAGTATTTACCCTAGTGTGTTCTCCATCTACCCATTGAATTCTTATAATCTCTTGTTGGATCACCAATGGCCAAGATTAAAACATAATCGATGGTTAAGATTAACTAGAAGTCAATCCATGTCTTCTTCTAGAAGATTCTCACCATGACTTAATTAATACCTTTTAATTAACTAGATTTCCTAAGTTTAGACTTGGGGAATCATTTAAAAAAAGTTAATTATTTTAATTTAGTCATCTCTAGGTGGAATTTCCAGAAACAATTTTTGGGTTTTGGAGAATACATATATTCTAGCCTCTCCACAAAATTTTGTGGCTAGAACACATCCGATGCTACAAAAATCAATACCAACAAGTAAGTTGGAGTGGAGGGGCATATCATAGGAATTACATATGTATTGAAATATGGTTTTTAAAGAAAATCATGTTCAAAAAGAATTCTAAGGTGTCGATCAACTTTCTAAATGGAAAAACACAATTTCCATCCTTGGAAATGTTTAGCCACTTGGCATAGTGCATAAATGGAATTAATAGCTTGGAAGCATTAGTTCAACCATTAAAAGAGATCAACCAAACAAATCCTAGACTAATTGGTAAAATGGTTTGTCTCTTCAAAATCTACATTGTCTTTAGTCATGGAAGACTCCACCATGACATTCGAGAAATTAGAAAAGTGTTTTACCTAGGAAACTTAGGGAACCCCTCATTATGCTTTTCCTCCCCTCACCCCCACAATCTCTTTTACTCCATTTAATGATGAGAAAAAATTTAATGTGTCATTATTTTGGCATTCATTCCAAAATATTTAGTAGTTGGGGGTCAATTTTGGCATACAATCATCTAAGGGAGATAATATAAGTATATTAATGTTCCAAAAAATGACTAAAAATAGGTTAATGGGATTAAAATAATATATCAAGGAGATGGAGGGGAAATCATCCTACTTCACACAACAACAAGGTGTAATAATTGTAGGAGGGGATTCAAAAGGAAGGGTAGTAGTTACGAAAACACCTTTAATCTTTCTCCCTTTACATTTTGTTATAGATTTCAACATGGTAGATTATGGCATGAGAGTGTGCCTCCAAATTAGAGCCTTTGATGCAACAACAAATGAGAATAAGGTAACCCTTTCAACACTATTAAGTGGTAAAGGAATTTATGAACCAATAAGGCCATGATCCCACTTCATAAGATAGGGATTTTCAAACACCAATGAGGAATTGAGCATAAATGAGAAAACATATATGTTCTTTCTGGATTTGTTCAAAGACTTGAGGACAAAGAAGACTAGAGTTAGTACAAGAGAGCTATGATTTGTTCCTACCAAATTCAAGGAACAAATTATGGTCCTTATGGAAAGGCTCATATGTAACATACCCAAATCCCCTTATACTTGCAAGGATGGGGTGCATGATAACAACTCAATTATACTACTAATGCAAACTTATGCAAAATATAATGAATTTGGTGATTATTAATTTATCTAAAACCATATGATTAGCATGCATAGACTTTTGAATGCAAGGTCCATTACACATATACATAAATGTAAGTAGACCATAATACAATTTAACATATTATCTTTTCATAGGTATTCATTGCCAACAAATGACTCGTAATAAAAACAAATAAAAAAAATGAATGGTCGCAACCAAAATACATGCCAACTACATGCAAACGATGAACATTCTACCAAAATAGGCTTTCCATTAAAGAGGTTGCCTGATATGGATCCAAAAGGGAAAAATTATGTGACTTCACTCTGATATCTCTCTCTCGGTCCAATTCCCAAACTTTACAGATAAGGAATTAACATTTTACACCTTTCTAGCTACAACAATTCTACTCAGTCAACATCTCTTCCCCTTCAAAACTAAAACAAAAATATGTATGCCTCTCGCATAACATCCTTCATCCCATGTCACCTCATTAAGATTGCAATGGGCCTATTGGACCTTTACCTATTCATTGGATTTTTTTCAAAGCAAAGTAACCTCTCTATCAAGGATTAAAAAAGGTTGCCTCTAGAACTCTTCTTCTAGTTCCACCTAGATCAAAGTGTAATCAATGACATGATCATGATCATGTACATACTTCTTTAATGATGTTTTAAGAAATAAATTGTGAACTTTTATGTTAATAGGCAATGTAAGCATAAATTCAACTAGTCCATTTCTATCTAGGATTTCAAATGGTCTATAGTATCTTGAATCAAGCTTAGTACCACTTCCAAGATTTAGTGAGATTTTCTTTGGTCCTGGTCTTAGAAACATATGCTCCCCAACTTTAAATTCTCTATGTACTCTATCATTATCTGCATAATTTTCTACCTATCCTATGTTTCTTTCAAATTTTGATTGATTTTTGCAATCTACTCATCCACTTCCCTGAGAAATACTAGCCCAAGAGTAACTCTATCAACTAAGATATCCAACTTACTAGGGTTTTGCATATTCTACTATATAAAGCTTCAAATGGAATCATCTTCAAAGAGGTATGTTGTCCATTGTTATATGCAATCTCTATTAAACAAAAATCATCTTCCCACTTGGATGACTTGTCCATTATATACAACCACAAGTTATCTTGATTAAACCTCTTTGTTTTCACATGAGTCTATGGATGGTATGTTGTGCTAAAATTTAGATTTATGCCAAAACCCTTGATTAATCCCTTCCAAAAGTTCAAAGTGAATGTAGGATCTTTGTTTGAACATGGGCCTTGAGTATCCCATGCAATTTGACAACTTTCATGTTGTTTTTTTATATGTGCTACCTTTTGTGTTGTTTTAATTGAAATGAAATGAGCAGACTTTTTCAACTTGTCCACCACTACAATGATGGAGTCATGTTGCCTTGTTAGTTTTAGTAAATTAGTGATAAAATCAATAGTTACCAACTCCTAAGTCCATTTTGGCAATGGAAATCATTATAGTAAACCTATTGGATGTCCATGCTCAGTATTTATTCCTTGTCATTTCATGCATCTTGCTATGTGCTCTACATCATCTCTTTTCCTTATTTTCCAAAAATATCATTTCCTTACCCACTACAATTGTCTTTTGGTACCTAGGATGTCAAGAATATGGAACACTATGCATATTATTGGGTATTAAGTTTCCTTAATTAACAGGAATTAGGAGCATAATCTATATATTTATGCCAAAAAATATAGAATCATCCCACACCCTATCCCTTTCATGCCCCACTCCCCCCACTCCCATTTCATCCCTTGTCATTTCCCCATGCCACTCCTATGGAAGACTAGCAACATGGTTGGTGGGGAGGGGAGGCTGGAATGTCTCACTCTTCCATACAAACAACATGAGGAATGGGGGTGAAGCAATGTTGTGGTTAAATTTAAAGAAGAGGGTGGAACACATTGCTCCATAAGAGAAATGTGGGGAAGGGAGAGGGAGGGACAACAATGTGGCAGGGAAGGGGGGGTTCTTGGCACCACCCACCACACCCACCTTCCCATTAAAATGATTGATGGTATCGTTGAATTAGGGGGTGGGGGTTCTTGGAACCACACACCCCACAACCCACCCCCCATCCCCCTGCCCGCTTCTCCCACCAAAATGATTGATGGCATCATTGAATGGGGAGGGGAAGGGGAAACACACCATTTTCTATGGGTAATTTGGGGAAAGGCTAAGGGAGGTAGGGGGAGTAGATAGGGAGGGAGGGAAATGGGGATTGACATGAAGGGATGAAGGGTTTGGGTTGGGGAGGGTAATCTAATGTCAGGGGAGAGAAGGAAACAAGGTGTAACAGCCTTTGGTTGATTTTCCATGTAAATAAAATAAGATCAAGGTCATGGGACACGTATTCCAAGTTGAATGGTGGACAAACATTATAGTGGGCATTACTTGTGGTTAATTAATGGCTATAGAAATTGGCAAAGGCAAGAGTCAATAATTGGAATTTAATTATGAAAATAAAGGAAAATAGGAGAAAAGGAAGGTGAAGTGACACAAATTTGCATGCAAGAGAATTTAAAGGGAAAATGAAGAAAAATGAGACATCAATGATAAAAAGGCATCAGAGAATCAATTCACATCTTTTCGATTAGATTTTGTCAGTTCAATTTTGGTCCTCTTCTTTCATTCTCTCTCGCATACACTCTTGCACGCTTAGAGTATTCTTGGAGCATTCTAGCAATCACTTGGATTATAGAAAAAAATAAAATGAAAGCAAGGAAGTGTAAGGAAACAGTTGGATCAACACCTATAGTAGGCTTACTTTGCAGGTAACAGGTTGCATGTGTGATATCGTTGTTGATTTTTAGATGCATGGTATATGCATGTGGTTAATTGGTTATGAGTTGTCATTGGCATGGTCCGGATTGACAATTGTATCAACCTTGCCTTTCCATTTCCTAGCTAACCAAGGTGTAGTGGGTTCTCCATTTGGTTTTCTGATTGCTTTTTCGATTTCCTATGGTTATGGGTTGGAACAAACACATTGGATCTTTGAAACAGCTTGGGTTCCTTGGAGGTTGTGGGTCGAGTTACTAGTCCCTAAAACTTATGGGTTGGTACAAACACTATGAATCCCTAGAAAATCTCGGGTTCCCTGGAGACTGTGGGTTTAGTCACTAGTTCCTGGAGCCCTGGACAACTTGGATAGAGACCAATATGGTTGATGTTAGTGATATCTGAACCGTAGAGGTGAAATCACTATGGTTGAGGGTTGAGGTGGTTTGGCCTCTGGAAGCCCTAGTTGGTTTATTTTGGTTTAACCCTTATGATCTCACATTCATTCTTGGAATATGGCGTGAGGGTGATTGCCTAAAAGAGAGATTTGGTTCAACCTAATCTATGGTTGGGTGGTACGTGGAAGTCCCTAACTTGGATTCTATTTTCATATGTTAATATGAGTTATTTTCCTATTGTGATCTATGAGCACTTGTATTGATTATTATGGTGATCTTATGGACGATTCGTCATTGTTTCTATTATGGTTATATGTTGGTTATATGCATGTTTTTATGATGTGCTATAGCTATGACTCTTGTTCATGATTTGATAGGTTACTGGATGATTGATGAATGCATGGGCTAACAAGTGTTATTGCGGCTAGTTAGAGAGGGCATAGAGGCTTCTTAGTGATTCTTAAATGAAGTTCAAAAGTTTATGATCAAATATGAATTCATGACCTGTAGCTTATATGTTTACTATATATTTGACAAAATGTCTATCTGGTATTAGGCATGTCTAGGTCAAAATGTTGCTCAAGTTTTGATTGTTTAGCATTGTTATCATCATTGTCATTATTTGAAAAATTGCAGGCAGTTCTAGGCAGTGGTCTGGAGGCTAGCCTGAAAAAGTGGCATAGATCTTGTGACCGCATGCAATGAATTGAGGAATTTGGGTCATAACCATTGGCAGTTAGGCCTATGTGTGTGGTTATAGCCTCCCAACCACATGCATCCAGTGTTATGGAAGTGGTTGGGGAGTTTCTCTTGTGAAAAAGAGTTCCAGCTCAAGGATTGATCACCTGGGGTGGTTTACAAGCTCTTGAGTGGTTTGTAGTCCTTAAGGGATGGCTATAAGTTGTGGTTAGTTGACCCCAGTTCCATAATTGAAACTTGGAGGTCAGGCCATATCATTGTGACACTCAACTCATGTTTACCCTTGGGAGCTTGTAAAAGTGGGTAAATGTGGGAGGAGGCATTACAGGGTGTTATCAGAGCTTTCAGGTTCAAACACTTGGACTGGAAGGGCTAAATGCATATGGTTAAGCAATCATGTCAGTTTTTTATGTGTTCATCATGCATGCATGTAGGTTACTTCTTATTATGATCATGATATTTATGTATGAGTTGATATGCTTGTGAAGATTATATCGTGCCAATATGGACTAATTTTTGTATATGTGATAGCCTCCCCTGAACTTCACTAAGGTATGATTTTGATTATGTTTATATTTGGTTTATTTAAAATGACATGTTTGCAGGAGATTCGAAGATCAGATATGAAGAGCAAAATGGTGGACTGCAGTTCACATGACTCCCTTACAAGCTTGATGTGAATTTAATGGGATGGGGCAGGTCAATTGAGCAGCAAGGAGAAGATTACTTTCCTGATATAGTAGATACACTGAGAAGTTTGAAGGCAGAAATTAGAATGTTAATCTAGGTTGTCATTGATGTCAATATGGCAGTGGCCGAGATGGAAAATATTCTAGAAGATGCCAGAGGAGGACTTGCTCAATCATGTGTAAGACAAGGAGTGTCAATCATGCCCCTGATGATCTATAAGCCATTGATGACCTTGATGACATATGTGGACGACACTTGATGAACATGATTGGAAGACTACCTTGGAAATGACATATCATTGCATCACCAAGACTACACGATGATGATGAAAACTACATGTTGCATATGACATTATTGACGACATTTATGAGCCTATGAGCTTTGATGAAGAAGCCTAACAAAATGAAGCCATCCATGAAGAAGAAGCCCATCCATGAAGAATATAATTGTCCTCCATTTAAATCTTTTCTCCACCTTAGAGGTAGAATCTCGCCATGAGGCATACACCATCTTGAAGAGCATACTTTTACCTTTCCAATGAGCTATTACTTGGCCAAAATATCCAAATAATGAGAGAGAACGAGATTTGACAAGGTTAAATAAGGTCTCTACCTAGTAAGACGACCCATCCTTAGCTAAATCATGTTGGCTCATCTATTAGACATGTCTATTTGGTTTTCATACACAAGAATGTATATATATATATGAGTGTCCTCGACCTCATTACAACCAAGGAACTCGGACTTGATAAGACAGTGCAGAAATAACGAGTTCACATATTGTGAACTATACTTTGAGGAGTATACTCCTGTGGAGACTGCGGTTAAGAAGTTCATCATTGCGAACTGTGTTAGGGTGGTTGGAAGAGACAGTTTCTAAGAAAATTCAGTGTAGTAACAACCACAATTCCAGACCTCCTCTCCTAGTTGTGGACAAGGTTGTATTATGTTGATATGGGGTTGTTGGAAATAATACCGAGAGGGGGGGTGAATCAGTGTTATTAAATCAAACAATTTTCATTTTCATAGATATATATACGCTACTTCGGTTATGGGTACCCGCGTATATACGCAACTGTGTCTAAAGCAACCAGCATATATCAGTAAACTTATGATTCAATTAATCCATTAAATGTTGATCTTTAATCAGTGCATCAGAACTTCATAAACCATAAGAACAGTAAACAGGTGCAGTAAAATAGAACAGATCATCACACACATGAACACAAGATATAAGGTGGAAACCCAATGTGGGTGAAAACAACCTGCTGCAATTCATCTCAATCTTCTTTTAATAAGAAACTTCTTTTTACAATATTTTTGTACTAGTGCAGTCTTATACCAGTACGCAGGCTTTTACCTGCAGAAGGCTACAACCTTCTCTCGTTCTCCAGCTTCTCCTGGAAGGGAGTTACAACCCCCTTAGCTCTTATACTAGCTGATGTACTAGTAGGTAGATGCTGACCTACAGAAGGCTACAACCTTCTCTTTTCTTCCAGGGACCACGTTTCATAAATTTTTAGACTGGATCCATAAATAACATCAATCAAACATCAAATGTATCTGCATCAACCAATCCCCTTTGCACCAACCAAAACTGAATCAATCAATCACTTCCCTGAATGTTGTAACCAAAATACGGTAACAGTACTCAGACACCAATCCTGATCCTAGAATACTACAACAATAAATAGAAGTAGCTAAAACATATTTTATGAGACGTACGCTACTTCAAGATGAAGAACCTGCGTGCATACGCTTCTGTATTAAGGCAAACTAGCGTATATGCTGTTTTGAATTATCGAACCAGCGTGTATGCGCGCCTTTGTTGTGCCGAACCTACGTACAGATCTATAAAAGACAATTTTCCCTTTCCAAATATTCAAACATCAGTTATACCCAGATTATCAGATTTATAAATCAAGTCATGCGCCAAATATAACAGATCAAAATCACACAAAGATACTACTATTCAAGCCTTAAGATCTTGACCCATCAATAGAACTTATCCTTCTTCTAGCACTCAGGTTCCTCTTTGGTTCAGATCCAGCTATGCACCATAACCCAATGACCAGTATTCTAGATCTTGCTCTTCATAAGATATTCAATACTTGAGTGAATGCCTTTGCCTAATGATCTCCTTCCCCTTTTATATTCTTAGGCCTTACTCAATACCATGGTCTAAAACCACTTAGAACCAATACTTGGCACCCAATACCTGGGTTCAACACTTCAGACGGAATACCATGGTCCAAAAACCATAGATCCAAATACCAGGGACTAGATACCATGGACTAAAAACAAGTTTTCCCACATGTACGTGCTTTTCCTTGCATGAAAGTGTGTGCACACATACACGCCTTTTGATTGTTGATCCCGCGTGTATACGCGCCTTGGTTAAGTGTAACATGCGTATATCTCTTTTTCCTTTATTCTAATAGCCTAAACTGTGATCTGTCATCTGAGTGAGTTGCCATCAAGGACAACACTTGTGTCATAGTGCCAAACCTGTGTCATAATGCCAACAATCTCCTCCTTTGGACTTGATGGCAACCCCAAGTCACTCTCCCCCTTTGTCATCAAGGGAAAAGGGTTATGCTCCCCCTGAGTACATGATGAATTCTCTAAAATTCTAAAGTGTGTAGTTCATGCTCCCCCTGACTGTAAGCAAGGTCTGCAAAAAGATGTTCTACAAGAAGAACATGACTCTATACATCATAAATGACCTTCCTATGACCGAAGACTCATACATACATCCATCTCCCAACCAAGTGGGGATATACCAAGATTGACTCATCCACCCAACCAAGTGGGGATACACCAAAAATTTATATATGATAAAACAGGAACATTACATCATCCATCCGAGGCATATTGGGGAAACAAATAGGTCATTACATGACCTTGATAATAAAAGATATACATAAAATAGAGATAAAATATCTAAAACAAGACTATGATAGTCATCATCACCTATCATCAGTAGCATCTGTCAATCACCATCTATACCAGCAACCATGATCTTCCTCTGCAGCTGTTCCACCTGAAACAATTGTGAAATTGTACCAAGATCTTCTAAGATAATGCCAACAATTAGAAGTATATGCTTCCCCTGAACCTGTGCTAGATGATCATTGTCAGACCCATATCAGACTCTTTTCATCTTGACTCTGGCCCATTAATATTCTTCAAACCAACATATATGCGGCGGTATCCATAGAAACCAGCTTATGTATGCAGATACACTGTATGAAACTTGCATACAGCCATTGTTCTCTGAAATAGAGAAGTATCAACGGCAAGATTATGCATCAACTACTCCTAGCTTTTGTCTAAGGTATTCAAATGTCTCTATGGGCAGTGGTTTGGTGAATATATCAGCAACCTATTCCTTGGAGGAAACATACTCTAATTTGACCTTTTGTTCAAGCACTTGTTCCCGGAGAAAATGATATTTGATAGGTGTGTGCTTGGTCTTGGAATGCATGACTGGATTCTTTGAAATACTAATTGCACTTGTATTATCACATAGAATGGAGATGGGTGGAGTACATGTGATCTGAATGTCTTGCAATGTTTGCATCATCCAAAGGAGTTGTGTGCAACAAGATGCAACAGCTACATATTCCGCTTTAGCTGTAGATAATGCAATTGAACTTTGTTTCTTGCTTAACGAAGACACTAATCTAGAACCCATATGGAATACACCACCACTAGTGCTTTTTCTGTCATCCACACTTCCTTCCCAATCTGCATCTGTATATGCATGAAGTGTAATATTTGTATCTCTAGGATACCATAAACCAAAGTTTTGTTTTCCTTGAAGATATTTGAAAATCCTTTTGACTGCCTGAAGGTGTGTTTACTTTGGATTGGCCTTGAATCTTCCAACTATTCCCACTACTTGCATGATGTATGGTCGGGTACTTGTTAGATAGATCATACTATCAATCATGGATCTGTAGGTTGGTTGATGTACTATTGCTGATTCATCATTTGCGCTGAGGCTGCATCCTATAACCATAGGGGTACATACTGGTTTAGAATATTCCATGCCATATTTCTTCAAGATTTGCTTGAGGTACTTGGTTTGTGATAGAAAAATACCATATTTATTTTGTTGAACTTGTAAACCAAGAAAATACATGAGCTCACCAAGCAGGGACATTTCAAATTCTTTCTCCATTACTAAAGAAATTTTTTGACTCATGGCTTCTTCATTGCTCCCAAAAATGATATCATCAATTTATCATTGTCAATTTATATATATATATATATATTGACTATCAGTTGATCCTTTTGAAAAACCTTGTTGATGAAGGTATTTGTCAAGACGATAATACCAGGCCCTTGGAGCTTGTTTTAGACCATATAGAGCCTTTCCGAGTCTACATACAAGTTTTGGATCATTTCCAAGGATGAATCCATATGGTTGCTCAATATATACTTCTTCTTCTAGGTCTCCATTAAGAAAGATAGATTTCACATCAATTTGATATACTTTGAACTTCTGAAAACTAGAAAGAGAAAGGAACATTCTTATGGCTTCAAGTCTAGAAACAGGTGCAAAAGTTCCTTCAAAGTCTGTACCTTCTTATTGAGCATACCCTTTACAAACAAGTCTGGCCTTGTTTCTAATAACTTCTCCATTTTCATTCAACTTTTTTTTGAATATCCATTTGGTTCCTATGACATTCTTATCATTAGGTCTAGGAACCAATTCCCAAGTATTATTCTTTTCAATCTTCACAAGTTCTTCATTCATGGCCTTGACCCAACATTCATCTTTCCATGCTTAATTTACATTTTTCGGTTCGACGGAGGAAAGCAATGCTAGATAGCTTGAAGCTTCTGTAATAGTTCTTCTTGTCTGCACACCTGCCTCTTTCTACCCCAAAATTTGAGTCTGTGGATGATTCTTCTAAACATACCTGGATGGAGTCTTTTCTTCTACCCTTATCTATTCTTTTGGTGCCTCATTGGTTTCTTCTTCAGAATTAGTCTGATTTGATGTGAAAGGATAGTCCTCATCTTCTTCATAATCTTCGGTTTTTACTTACTTTGGATTTTTTCCCACTTCATCAACCACAACATCAATACTTTCAAAAATTTTCCCAAGTCTTTTATTATAACACTTATATCCTTTACTTCGGGAAGAGTAACCAAGGAGAATGCCTTCATCTGCTCAAGGTTCAAACTTTCCAGGTTTTTCATCAGCCCTTTTGACATAAAATTTTCTTCCAAAAACTTTTAAGTATTTTACAGTAGGAGTCTTACCATACCAAAGTTCATGTGGAGTTTGAGTGTTGTTTACCCAGACGTTTGTTTTGTTGAGAATAGTGACGACAACAAATGCAACTTCACCCCAGAAGGTTGCAGGAGTTCCCGATTCATCTAGCATAGCACGAGCCATTTGTTGAACATTTCTGTTCATCCTTTCTACCACTTCATTGTGCTGAGGAGTTCTTGTGGTAGAGAATTCCCTTCTTATTCCATGTTCTTCACAGAAGTCGAAGAAATCATCCGAGGTAAATTCCCCTCCTTGATTAGACCTGAGGCATTTGATTTTGCAATTTGATTTATTTTCAACCAAGGCTTTGCAGGCTTTGAACTTTTTGAAAGCTTCATCTTTATTCTTTAGAAGTCCTATCCAACACATTCTAGAAAAGTCATCAATGAACAATATAAAGTATTCTTCTCCACGAGGTGATTTTTTTCTAGATGGACCACATAAATCAGTGTGAACAAGTTCAAGAGGCTTAGAAGTTGATCCTTCCTTCTCAGAGAAATGTGCTCTGGTTCTCTTACCAAATTGACATGATTTGCATATTGTATTTTCTAGAAAGCAGATATTCGGAAGATCACGAACTGCCTGGTATCTGCATGCTTTTCTTATCTGAGGGAAGCTTAGATGCCCCAACCTTCTTGTGCCATAGCTAGTGTTCATCATTTTTGCTTAGATAGCACTGTTGTTGTCCTCCCTTGAGTATGTACAGGTTGTTTGGAGTTCTTACACCTTTGATCATTGTTTCTCCTATATCAAGCTCATGAAAAACATATCCATTTGATCGAAATACTACTTCATTTCCTTGATCACACATTTAACTGACACTTAATAGGTTATGCTTAAGACCATCAACATACATAATCTTTCCAGCTTTAACCTTTTCCTTTAAGAGAATAAAGCCTTTACCTTTTATGATAGCAAGAGTGTCATTTCCAAAAGAGACCTTCTTTTCCTTTTCTAAGGCATTATATGACTGAACTTTTTCTTTGTCACCTGTCATTTGTTTTGAGCATCCACTGTCAATATACCACTAATTTTCTTATCCTTCTGCATACAAGGATATTCCACATATTTCTGTTTGAGGTTCCTTCTTTCTCCATGTTTATGGACCCAATGAAGATTGCTCCTTCTGAGATGTTTGTCGAAAGTTACTCCTGCATTCAAAATCTTCATGACAAAAGTTGTTACAGATAGAGCATTCTATTTCATTTTCAAGAGAAAAAAAGTTATTGTAGGTCCTTCTCATGATCACAGTCACATTCCTTTGATTTCGTGCTTCTCTAGTCATTATGGTATTGTAAGCAACACATTGAAAAGCTTTGTGTCCAAATTTATGACATGAAAAACATTGGCCATTAAAGAAATTTCTGCGATTATCGAATCTACTGACCTGATGATTGTAGGTAAATTGAGACTGATTTACTTGTGGTTGGTTATAACTTTTGTTCATCCTTGAAGTAGATTGAACTCGATTTACATGGTGATCTACTTTATGCCTTTGCTGACGATTGTCAACCTGTTCACTTCTCCTTGCTGCATCAAGATAGCTTTTGGAGGTTGATGGCTTTTGTGCTTGAGATGCTTCTTCAGTATATCGAAGACCTGTCTTTATCAGTGGAGAATGATGCACTTTGATAATTTCATCTAAAGTTTCTGATCTCACAAATCTAAGGTTTAGAGCTTTTGTTTTCTCGATATCTTTTCTAAGACCCACAATTTCACATTCTAACTTTTCATTGTGTTTTTTCCTTTCAACAAGTTGGAATGTCAGAGTATTTATGATCATACTCTTTTCTTCTAAGCATATTTTAAGTTTAGAAATTTCTTCATAGAGACCATATTCATCTAAGGCATCCAAGAAATCATCATCTTCAAAATCAATCAAAAGTATATAATCATTATCATATTCATCTTCGTCACTATTTGATAAGCCATCACTATCTTCATGCGTATAGTAGCTCTTCTTACTTACATTCTGTTTTCTATTCCATTTTTCCAGTTCCTTGCCTTCATCAAGCTTATCTTTATGAGGAAATTTGGCTTCATAATGACCGACTCTTCCAAAAGAAAAGCATTTGAAAGTTAGTTTACCTCTGAATCTTCCAGAACCTCATTGAAGGTTTTTGACAAAGTTTGCTTCTTCCTCTCCTTCTGAAATGTGTCCCAATTCATTGAGCTCTTCTCTTCTTGAAGCGTTGAATGCGACTTCTCTCATATCCGATGGTCCTCCTTTTCTCATTTCAACAACAGTTAGGATTCCATGCAGTTGTGTCATATTCATACTCTGAAGATCCTACTTTTCTTCTATGGCAGAAACTTTTGATTCAAACTTAGAAGACAAGGATCTCAAAACATTTTCAACTAAAGTAACTTCTTTTATCTCTTCACCCAAGTTTTTCATGCGATTAGCAATCTCATCTATACACAGGAATTAATGATCTATACTTTCATCATTGTGCATTTTGAGAGTTTCATATTGAATTCTGAGAGAATGTAGTTTTGCACATTTTACCTGATTGTCTCCTTCATAGCTTAGAACGATATTGTCCCATATTTCTTTGGTATTTTTGAGCTACATAACCTTGACAAATTATGATTGTGACAAACTCCCCAATAGTGTATTGACAGCCTTGGCATTTGTTTCATAATGATTTTTACCTGCCGTATCTGTAGGAATTTCTAATGGAAATGTATATCCTCTTCAACAATTTCCCAAACATTTGTTCCAAGACATTGAAGATAGGTTGTGGTTCTTACCTTCCAATAGATGAAGTTTCTCACATCAAAGATTGTTGGTCTAATGGATCCCTCTCTTTCGTAGCTGCCCATGATGATAGATATTCCTTCAAGTGATCAAGCTTATTCTGAAGGACCTGCTCTAATACCAATTTTTGAAAATAATATTGAGGGGGGGGCGGGGGAGTGAATCAGTATTAGCAATTTAACAGTATTTCATTTCCATAAACAAATTTATATACAATACTTCTATTAATGAAACTTGCGTGTATATGCAACTGTGTTTAGAGCAACTAGCGTATACCTTGCAAAATTTTAATTTAGTTAGTTGATCTTTAGTATTTGTATCAGAACCATATAACCAGTAATTAGATGCAGTAAACAGAACATGCAATCACACACATGAACACAAGATATAAGGTGGAAACCCAATGTGGGTGAAAACCACCTATTGCAATCGTTTCTATCTTTCTTTAATACAAAACTTCTTTTTACAAATTTTGTACTTGTGCAGCCTTATACCAATATGCAGGCTTCTACCTGTAGAAGGCTACAACCTTCTCTCATTCTCCAGCTTTTCCTGGAAGGGAGCTACAACCCCCTTACCTCTTGTACTAGCTGATGTGTTTACTAGTACATAGGTGCTGACCTACAAAAGGCTAAAACCTTCTCTTTTCTTCCAGGGACCATCTTTCATAAATTTTTAGACTGGATCCATCAATAACATCAATCAAACATCAAATATATCTACATCAACCAATCTCGTTTGTACCAACCAAAACTGAATCAAACAATCACTTTTCTGAATGTTGTAACCAGAATACAGTAACAGTGACCAGAACCCATTCCAGAACCCAGAACACTGCAATAGCAAACAACAGTAGCTAAAACATATTTTATGAGACGTACGCTACTTCAATGTGTTGAACCTACATTCAAATGCTATTATATGAAGGCAAACCTACGTATACATTGTTTTGAAATGCCGAACTAGCATGTATACATGCATTTGCTATATTGAACCTATATACAGATCTGTAAAAGATGATTTAACCTTTACAGCTATTCAGATATCAGTTATACCTAGATCATCAGATTTACAGATTATGACATGTGCCAATTATAAAAGATCAAACCACACAAAGATACTTCTCTTCAAGCCTTAAGATCTTGACCCAACAATAGAACTTATCCTTCTTCAAGCGCTCAAGTTCCTCCTTAATTCAGATCCAGCTATGCACCATAACCCAATGACCAGTATTCTAGATCTTCTCTTCATTAGAAATTCAATACTTGAGTGCCCTTGCCTAATGATCTCCTCCTCCTTTTATAATCTTAGGCCTTACTCAATACCATGGTCCAAAACCACTTAGAATCAATAGCTTGGACCAAATACCTGGGATCAACACTTTGGACAAGATACCTTGGACCAATACCATGGGTCAAAATACCAAGGACCAAATACCATGGACCAAAACCAAGTTTTCCACCATGTACACGCTTTTCCTTGCATGAAAGTGCGTGTATACATATACGCGCCTTTTGGTCTATGAACCCGCGTGTATACGTGGTTTGATCAAGGGAAACCTGCGTATACCTCTTTTTCCTTCATTCTGTGATCCTAAATTATGATATGTCATCTGAGTGAGTTGACATCAAGGACAACACCTATGTCATAGCGCCAAACCTATGTCATAATGCCAACACTAATTTCCTCTTCGCTTTCACACAAACTCCTCTCTCTCTCTGTCACTCAGAATAATAGTTCACAACTAAAATACAATTCCCTTATATAAACCAATGGTTTCCTTCTAGGGAAAAAAGACTAAATTAACATGAATTCTACCATAAGATCATTTGTATAATGAACGACCCAGATTGACTGCAAAATTACAATATTTTACAAGGAAAAATTTCATCTATTTTTAGATAAAAAAAATCATCACCCATGCTTGATCCAAATGGATCCTAGAAAACCCTCTAAATATTCAAACATTCAAAACTATCGCAAAAGAAGAACCTATTAAATAGTCAGAACATTATTGGGAGGCAAAAACATGGAGAAAGCAATGAAAACAGGTTTATTGGAGGCTTAAAACAAATTTGTATCAGAGACGTTGGATCTGGCTGATGAACGGTCCAGATTTGATTAGAAAATCACAATAGGCAATGGAAAGTGGAGGCCATTGGGGGCTATGAAATGACAGTTGTGATCGCAATCAACGTGGGTCAATGAGGACTATCGATCAAGCACGTATATTGACAGCCCATGTTAACGCGCGATATCACAATCGGCAAACAGAGAGGAGTGATTAGAATTAGCCCGGGATATGTGTGATATGCGATTGCGATCGCAACATCGCATTAGAGTATTTCAATAGAGTGGGGCTGATATAAATATGATTCACAATAGCCAAACCCGATGAAAATATAGATGATATTATATATATTTTAAGATCCAGAAAACAAGGTTTTCCTTTGTATTTTTTCATTTTCGTTAAATAAACGAAATATAAAGGAAAAAGTGTCGAGGCGATGAAACCAGACTCAGAAGGGTTTATTAACACTGTTATATATGATTTCAAGTTTGATAAATCCATTTTACGAGGTTTTTCACTGTTTAATGTATTTTTTAATTTAAAGGAAACAAGCGGAATTTCGAGAGGTCCAAAGGCTGTAAGTGGTTTGGGTCGGGCTCCACCCGATCACATACATTGGCTGCCACGTGTCTAGGCTAAGGAGAGAGAGAACAACCCTCATCAGGTGATTAACCCCCATACGGAAGAGCCGCCCGAAATGAACCACAGTCATGGGATCTGGATTTCCTAGATCAATGGTGAAGATGCCATCTCGATATACATGCAGATCTAATAGGAGTTATAAGGTGGATTTATAATATTTGAAGTTCGATGAACAATGTTTTGGCGGATTTTTTCATGTTTTGCAGCTTTTCTCTATGTAAACAGAAAACGACCATTTTTGGGATTTCGAAGGCATCGATGACCCATTCCATTATAGAACAGATAGCCACCATCCCTAAAAGCATTTAGCAATAATTGCTAACGCTTAGAGGGGGATCTAAGAGGATAGAGGTCGGGAAGCTAGAGAGCTCAAGAAGGAGAAATGAACATACAACACAGATTGGCTTTAAAGCCACAAAAGACAGAAGACAGGGGTAGGTGGTGCTGAGACAGAGCAAATACATAGACAGAGAGTGATAGAGAGAGTCTATGTACTCAGAGAGGCTTGTGGGGTTCAAGCAAAAATCTTGATGTTGCAACTGTTGTGTGTTGAGACTCAAATTGAGCTCATACTTTTGTAAAACTATATTTCTGAAGACATAATAGAGAGGTCACCACTAAACGTTGGACTAGGAGACGTAGCCCATGAGTGTTGGGTGAACTCCTTATTAAAATGTTGTGTTTATGGGTGTTGTCTATTATGTTCTTTAACTGCTTCATTGTCTATGTATTTTTCAATCTTATCGATCCATTGCACAAAGTAACATAGGCATTGTAGTGTCCTATCTAGGGGGGCTACATCGGTCTAAATTAATTGTCAACCAGGGTGCGTTTACTTAGAGGCGTGTGCCTAAAATATATAAGCATAAAGGATCTACTCTAAACCTATGACTCCTAAGTACATTGCTGGGATTAAATCTATTGTTAAACTAACTAAGCATTAAATCATATGCTATTAATAACTAAAATGCAATTCATATCATGTTGTATATGACTATCTTGAAAGGCTCGGTCCCCTTACAGAGACACCAACATGCAACCCCTGTTCAATATCATTCAGCATTCATGAATATTTAATGAAGGCATGTAAAGGAAAATTCATAACCATTATCCATATCAGTGTTTTATACACAACTCCGTGATCAAATCCTTTACGGGATGCAATTCATAATCCAGGAGAGGGTTATTCAACACATGTACAGACATCTAATTAACGCATTCATCACTGCAATCAAATCTCTGAATATATATATAATTCGCATTCAAGTTTCATTCAACTGAATTGACTGTAAACAAAATTAAAACTACAATGTGAATATAATGCAAATATAAACAAAATGTGAACATAAACGAAATGTATGTCGGTATACCACATAGGCAGGGCCCGTCCGCATCTCTGGCACACCGATAATCACACCACGATCACAATATTAAAACGAAGTATGCAATTTTAGATTGAAAAAAAAACAAAGGTTCTGTTCAGAAGTGACAATATCAAACGTAACTGTAATATCAAACGATAGTGTATATGTGTAAACGAACATAGGTCCCGGTCTGGTCTTTTAATTACATGCGTTACATCCCTTGAAAAATGGATGTTTATCCATAGCAGCTGTTGCTGCTTTTGGTAAAAACACAGAGATATTCCTAATCGACTTATGCATAAAATCAAAATCAAAATAGGAAACAACTTAAAATCGAATGGACAAAAACTGAATGCTGTTGCTGCCTTTGTGCCAACATGCCAGAGTTGACTAAGCGTTGACCGTGCAGATAGGAGGAATGTTTCCAATGCGGGATAGGTGCTTGTCCATGCTTCGACATTCCTCTTTTCGTCCATGCCTTCTACTCCTACCTAGCTGCCATGCCACATGTCACATAATAAGCCATTTACAGGTTGTTGAGACTTCCTGTAGTGATTTA